>JZKD02S2028102.1:359492-372862 GCA_000966675.3 Picea glauca
CCTCTCTAAGAGGTGGGGGACATTACAGACATGCAGGCCTCACGTCATGGTTAGATTGCACCAATTACCTCTACATCCAAAAATACCATGGCTGCTCTTCAACAATTCACTTTCCTTTCCCCAATCCAAGATATGGATGAGGAAATATGAATGTGTGACGAAAATGAATGGAGTGAGATCTCCACGCAAGGTGAGAAATAGTGAACAATCCAGTGAATGAATGCATGAGGGAAGAGTTAAGAGACCAACAACAAAGTGAGGATGAGAAAACGAGAGAGAGAGAGAACGAACCAACAAATGGATGAGCCAACCCCCCCTCCCCCCCAACAGACTAGATGTGGGTTTAAGAAATTCGCGGGGAATCAAGAACCTCTTGGACCCCCCCCAATAAGCTCACATAACTAATCCACTCTCCTAGACAAAAAGTGTAATCAAAATAGGAAAGAAACATTTATCCCCTCAAGCCCCCTTGTGGAATCATAGCCCCCTATAACTCCAGTCCTTGTCCGTCTAGCAACGAACAATGTATTTATTATTAATAAAGATCAAAACATTACATTTCTTGGGCACACTAGCCTTTTAATAATTGTTTGGGCACTCTAGCCTCTCAACAGTGTAATGATACATTATTTAAAATGGGGGATCAAAACCTGGGGTGTTACATCCCCTCCCCCTTATTTTTGCACTGTCCTCAGTGCATATACAAAATAGATATCAAAATATAAAAATCTATTCAAAAAGTTGTGGGTAATCTTCCTACATGGAATCTTCATGCTCCCAGGTAGCATCTTCAAGACTGTAGCATGTCCACTGAAATTTTACCAGCTCTATAACTTGATTCCAGAGCATTTTAACCTTTTTGTCCAATACCCGCATTGGCTGAACCTAAAAGTGTCCCTTTGTCTCCACCTGAATCATATGCCAATCAATAACATGGTTAGGATCATGCACATATTTCTTTAGTAAAGAGACATGAAATGCATTATGCACATTCATGGAAGCATGCAATGCAAGTATGTATGCAACTGGTCCTATTCTGTCGAATATTTGAAATGGACCACAAAATCTGGTTGCTAACTTTGTACAACTACCCAATTTCAAGGAGTTTTTCTTGGGCTTCACTTTCAGAAGTACATGCTCCCCTACTTTAAATTTTCTATATGTCCTATTCTTATCTGCATAAACTTTCTGTCTATCCTGAGCTGCCTTTAAATTCTGCTTGATCTTAACCATCTGGTCTTCCATATCCTTGAGAAACTTCAGCCCAAGTACCACTCTATCTACTGGGTTGTCCCAGCTCACTAGAGTATTGCATTTCCTACGATACAAGGCTTCAAATGGGCTCATTCTCAATGAAGATTGATACCCATTATTATATGAAAACTCAACCAAGTGCAAGTAATCTTCCCACTTAGATGGCTTATCCATCAGATACATTCTCAACATATCTTCAATTACTCGGTTGACCCTCTCTGTTTTCCCATCTGACTGTGGATGGTATGTTGTGATAAAGTTTAGATTTGTACTAAATCCTTTAAACAATCCCCTCCAGAAATTGGAGGTAAACTTTGTATCTCTATCCTAGACAATTTTCCTAGGTATCCCATGTAACCTAGCAATCTCCCTCATGTAAATTTCTGCAATATTAGCCGTTGTTTGTGTTGTTTTTACATGAACAAAATGATAAGCCTTTGTTAATTTGTCAACCACTACCATGATTGAATCATGTTGCCTTGTTGTCCTGGGTAATTTAGTTATGAAATCAATGGTTATCACTTCCCATTTCTTCTCTGGGATTGGTATTGGCTACAACAAACCCACTGGGCGCCTATGCTCAACCTTCACCTTTCGAAATTCAATGCATCGAGCGATGTAATCAACAACATCCTTTTTCATTCCCAGCCAAAAGAATTGGCTTCTACCTGGTGTAATCATCTTTTGGTAACCGAAATGTCTAGCATAAGGAACATCATGCATTTCCTTCAATACCAAATTCCTCAGTTCTTTGGAACTAGGAACATCGATTCTATTCTTATGCATGAGTAGTCCATCTTCCTTTATCTCGTACTCCTTTATTTTCTATTGTACATCACCTTGCTGTAATATTTGATTTACCTGTAGGTAATGCTGATCTGTAACAAAATCATCTAAAATTCTTCTCTTCAATTCTGAATGATGCATACTGACAACAATATCATGCATGAGATGCACTCTTCTACTAAGTGCATCAACAAATTTATTCTCTTTTCCTTTGATATGCTTGATATCGAGGTCATATTCACTTAAAAATTCTAGCCATCTTGTTTTCCTAGCATTCAAGGTCGGTTCTTCAAAAAGATACTTTAGACCAATGTGGTCTGTCCTTAATTCAAATCTCTTCCCCATGAGATAATGCCTCCACATCCTCAAGGCGTGGATAATGGCAATAAGCTCCAAGTCGTGTGTGGCATAGTTCTTCTCATGTTCCTTAAGTTTTTGAGACTCATAACCAATGACATGTCCATTTTGCGTGAGGACTTGCCCAAGTCATTCCTTACATGCATTTATACATACCACAAAAATTTCATTTGGTTCATCAATCTTTAACACAGGTGCACTAGTAAGTAATTCCTTCAACAGATTAAAATTCTCTTCACACTTAGGTGCCCATTCAAATTTAGTTCCCTTATTTTTCAAAGAAGTGATGGGATGAGAAATCTTAGAGAACCTTACTATGAACCTTCTGTAGTAACCATATAATCCCATAAAATATCTGACTTCTGACACATTTCTGTGTGTTATCCATCCTCTAATGGCTTCAATCTTCTTTTTATCTACTGCTATTCCATACTATGAAATAACGTGTCCAAAGTAATGGATCTGCTTTTGATAAAAAGAACACTTACTCAGCTTGGCATACAATTGTTGTTCTCTCAACACTTGCAATACCAGTCTTAAGTGATGTTCATGCTCCTCTTCAGACTTGGAATAGACAAGTATGTAATCCAATAATACTATGACAAACTTATCCAAATAATTTCTAAATATGCCATTCATTAAGTACATAAAGACAATTGGTGCATTGGTAAGTCCAAATGGCACCACTAAAAATTCATAATTCCCGTACATGGCTCTAAAGGCTGTCTTATGAATGTCTTCTTCCTTGATCCTTACCTGATGGTATCCTAACCTTAGGTCAATCTTTGAAAATATATTTGCTCCTCTTAGCTGATCAAAGAGGCCATCAATTCTGGGTAGAGGATACTTGTTCTTTATAGTATACTTATTCAGTTGTCAAAAGTCAATACACAGCCTCAAGGTTCCATCCTTCTTTTTGAAAAAAAACACTGGTGCTCCCCAAGGTGAAACACTTGGACGTATGTACCCTTTCTTCAATAATTCCTCCAACTACATTTGTAATTATTTTAACTATGGTGTGCTCATTCTGTAAGGTGTTTTTGACATCGAGGCAACTCCTGGCACTAAATCAATTGAGAAATCTATCTCCCTTCTTGGTGGTAGCCTTGATATTTCTTGGAATACATATTCAAATTCCCGTAGTACCAAGAAATATTCAAGGCTTGGCCCCTTTGTATTTTCTGTCTCTTCCACATGAGCTGCATACAATCAACATCTTTTTCTAAAACATCTCTTCAGCTGTAAGGCTGAAATCTCTCTTATAGAGATGGGTCTTGGAACTCCTTTCACAGTGTTCTGTTTTCCATCTCCATCAAGATAGGTAAATGTCTTTCTATGACAATCTAGGAAAACATGATGCTTGTCCAACCAATCCATTCCAATTATAATATCATAAGACCCCAAGGGTATGATATTTAGATCAACACTAGTATTCACACCATTAAGACTTATGGAACAACTTTTGACCATATCATGGATTCTCCTTTTGGTTCCAGTGGCTCACTGAAACAAACTTGATTTTCCAAGCTTACTTTTCTCCAAATGTAATCTATCCATTATTTTAGGATCAATGTAACAATGAATTGCACCTTCTTCTTATCCTTCCAAGATTTTTGCAGGGATTCTCTTCCCTGGCCTTTCTCATACATGTATTTATCCTTCTTGATGACCTCAATCAAGGTCTTGGGCTCATTATACCTAATATTTTCTTTATAAACGATTGGTAGTCCACTTAGAAATCGTTGTATTTTCACCTTCTCATCATTAATGAACCCAACATACTTTAACAACCCCAAAAACTTCTTCTCATATTCTACCATAGTCATGTTTCCCAGCCTGAGTTCAAAGAACTCCTCCCATTACTACATATGGGCGGATTATTCCACAAAATGTTTCCACGTTTCCATTATTTTCAGTTTTTTTTTATAAATTGGGCAGGATTTTCATCGCTATTTCCATGGAAGTTCGTCGCTATTGCCACAAATATGTTTTTTAAATTGGGAGGGATTTTTTTCACTATTGACATGAAAGTTCGTCGCTATTGCCACAAATATTTTGCCTATCTCAAAAAGCATCTAGTAATGGCTAGTTGACTAGTCGATCTATATATACCTGACTTTTAAGAGACTTTGCGACACAATTGCTATAGTTGTGACACTGTTCGTGGCTTTTGTTTGAGCTGTTTATTTTTTCTGTCACCCACCGGTTGAACAAATCCAATTCTCGATCTACATAGCTGGGATTTTGAACTTGCAAGGTTAGTATGTTTTTTTATTTATCTACTCATTTAACTTGTAAATTTTTGTTCAAATGAAATTTCATGTAGCTTTTTTTTCCCTTGATAATATAGTATATGTGCAGTACCATATTTCATGTCATTGGTTTTTGGGCCTAGTTAGTATATTCTATGGAAATTCATGTGAAATATCAAGAAAAATATTTTCCGAAGAAGTATTTTAAGAAGAGGGAAAATTACTCCATCAATAAGTCAATTCAAACATTAAAAACATATGTCATTGTCAATCTAGATTAATTTGAGCGTACAATTCCTTATGCAAATTTAATCCTTATTACAAATCAGCAACTCATAACAACTTTACCAGTTGGACTAATGTTTGAAATAGAAAGTGGAAAAAAAATCCTTTTAGGTCTAATTCTATCCCTTAGCGACCTTGTTAGCTCTCTAACTTTTGTGTTTCTATGATGTTGTGCCAATATATATTAATGTCATATTTTTAGTCTAGTATTAGGTTAGGTTAGTCATATAACATTGTATTCTTATGTGATGTTGTTTCTCTCAATTTTTTATAATCACACACAATTCTAGATGTAGTGATTAAGTCTAGTTTGTAGTTGATGTAACTTGTTTATACACTATTGATAAGGAGTAGCTAAAATATAAATTTTTTATGATGAAATCTATGATAACATGATGAAATCTATGGTAACATGATGAAATCTACTAGTTAGACAATGAAAAATGAGAACATGCCAAAGTGTCTTAGAAAATAAAATCATGACCACTGTAAGTAACATAAAATTGTGAGCATTGTATGTAGCTACAAATCAACACGTCATAATTTAAACCAACCCAACCTAATTGTGGATGACAAGTGGATGGCATTCTTTTCTTAGTGGTGAATTTCAAAACAACTTAGAGGATAGTGTATGGTGTCAAGTGATTCAGGTTTGAGAAATTTTGACCACTTTCATTAAATGGTGTGTAATTATTTTCCATGGTGATTCAGTACACACTACTCTAAAGTACAAATTGAAGCATATCGATCTTAATAGTTAATCGATAATAAAAGAAAGCATGTCAAGATGTCTTAGAAGAAATAATTGCGAGGATTGTAGGTCACTGCAAATAAACATATAATAATCGAAAGGAATAGCTAAAATATCATGAAGGAGTAGCTAAAATATAAAAATGTGACAACTTATTGTTTGGTATGGTGTAGGTAAGATAATTACTTGTCAGTACAAGGATTTTTCACAATGAACAAAAATGATAGGAAGCTTGCTCAGTTAAGAGTGACATTAGAGGCGAGGGGTGATGGAAAATGTTATTTCCCTTGCTATGATTGTAGGGGATTGCAAAGAAAAAGACTTTTGATAACAACAACTGAAACACATTGTAGGGAGAAGGGGCACGCCGAAGGGGGTTGTGAATATCGTCCCTTGGTAAGAGGATTCAATATTTAATGTATTCTCTGTAATAGTCATCATGTCATGAATTTTGGTAATATTTCTTATCGAGATTTTTATATTTTCTATACACACTAACTTTTCTACATTGTTTTTAAATATATAGACGATGCCCCCAAAATGTCGACCTCTAGAGAGTTATTTTCCAAGTACTAGCATAAATTCTTGTTGGATTACTAAGAGGGGGGGTGAATCGGTAATAATGTAATTATAATCTCTTTTCTCCAAATAATCCAAGTGTTATATTAATGTAGAATTATTATCCAATAATGAGCTATAGGAAATGAACAATCACACACATACACAATACACCAGTGTTTTACGTGGAAACCCAAATCGGGAGAAAACCACTGAATGATTTTGCTTATACTTGGGTAACTGACAAGTATTCCTTTATCCACATGAGAGTCAAACTTTCCCATTCTTCCATCTTCTCTTTTGATGTAGCATTTGCTTCCAAAAACTCTGAAGTGCTTAATATTTGTTGGTCTTCCTTTCCATAGCTAGTAGGGAGTTTTATCAATGTTGTTTCTGAGCATTACTCTATTTTGAATGTGAATTGTTGTATGCACTACCTGTATCCAAAATATATCTGTCAATTTGGAATCCATTAGCATTGTTTGAGCCATTTCCTGTACTGTCCTATTCTTTGTTTCAACAACTCCATTCTGTTGAGGTGTCCTAGCAACATAGAATTTCTTTTTTATTCCATGATTGCTGCAGTGGTCCATAAATTCCTTTGAAGTGAACTCTCCTCCATTATTAGATCTCAAGCATTTGATTCTTGAATCCATCTGATTTTCAACCATTTCCTTGTAGATCTTGAAGTTTTCAAAAGCTTCAGACTTGTTCTTGAGAAAGCAAACTACAACCATTCTTGTATAATCATAAACTAATAACATAAAGTATCTCTCACCTTTTAATCCCTTTGTTGTAGTTGGTACAACTAGATCAGTATGCACAATTTCCAGTGGTCTTATTGTTGAATATTCCTTTGATTTGAACCTGGTCTTTGTTTGCTTTCCATGTTGACAATGCTTGCAAAAAGTGTTGGTTGGTTTCGTGATCTGGGGAATTTCTCTGACTGCTTCTCTTTTGTTGACTTTGACAAGGTTATCAAAATGCATGTGTCCCATTATTTTGTGCCATAGACAACTTTAATATTCCTTTTCTAGACAACACTTTTCATTTCCATTTTCACTTAACACATATATGTTGTTTGAAGTTCTAGCAGTTGTACCGACCAATTTCCCTGAACCTTCTCTTCTTATCTCACACTTTTGTGAATCGAAAGTAACTTTATGACCTTGGTCATACATTTGACTCACACTTAGAAGATTATATTTCATATCTTCTACTAGTAGAACATTTGCGCCTTTTCATTCTTGTTCCCAATTCGAACTGTGCCTTTCTCCAATAATTTTGGCTAAATTATCATTTTCGAAGGAGACTGATCCATTTCTTTCCTTTCGCAATGTAAGAAATTTGTCTCTATCACTTGTCATGTGTTTTGAACACCCACTGTCAGCATAACAACCATGTTTCTTTTGCTTAACTTGTAGAGCGACTGTGCATTCTTCATTGCTATACTAATCTTGCTTTCTTATCCATGTCGTTTTCTGAGGTTCTTATTTGTGACTATTGTTATTCTATTGAGGTTCTTTAGGAGGGATTGTCATTCTACAATCTTTGGCCACGTGTCCAAAATTGTTACATTTGTAACATTCCACTTGAGTGCTCAAAGATTCAAACCTGTTGTAACTTCTTCTTTGTGTTTCACTAGGTATTCTTGAATAACCCCTTTATGTATGACTCTCAAAGTTGTTATTGTTCCTGTTGTTAGCTCTGCAATTCACAACTTTATGTCCAAAATTATTACATGCATAACATAAACCAAAAAATATAGTTTGATACCTGGGAGTTGAAGATATTATGAAAGGAGGTTCTCTTATGAATCCTTCTTATTCTTGAGCCCTATCTATCTGTTGTTGATTCTGAAATATGAATCTTCTCGGTGGAGGAGTGTCCCTGTAATATTCCTTGTATATCTTCCTATCCCCTTTGATTGTTTTTGCATAGATTTTTGGATTTGTTTCTTGATCTATCGTTTTGGAGCTTGATCCCTTTTCTGTCTGATTGTATCCAAGTCCAGACTTATCAAGATGATATTTTTGACTGCTGATAATGTCATCCAAAACTTTTGAGCTATTCTGCATATTTTTCTTTTGAATATCCTTCCTTAGTGTGACAATCTATGCTTCCAAGTTTCCAATGATCTTGTCCTTTTCTTCTAGTTGTTCTTTGAGTTCTTTTTCAATTCTTTTATCTTATTCTATTTTAACTTTCAATTTTGTGATCATTTGTTCTAGTTCTCGAGTGTCCTTTTTCTTGTCTAGTTCTTCTTGTAGTTTCTTGTTTTTCTTCTTTTCTCTTCTAATAACTTCTATGACACACATTAATTCTTCTCGATAGTCAACTTTCGCCTCTTCAATTTCGTCTTTGACTTCTTCATATTCTTCTTCGAAGTCTTCTTTGTCATAATCTTTTACTGCCATGAATAAAACTCTTCCTGTCTTACTGTCATTGATTTCATCTTCATCCGATGATGAGATGTCTTCTTTGATGTATAAGATTTTCTTGGAATCTTTCTTTGTAGTTCTTTTGACTTTATATGTGTGTTTTCCTTTTGAGTAACCTTCATCATTTATCTTTTTCTTATGAGGACATTTGTTAGAAAAATGACCAATACCATCACAATTAAAACAAATTAAAGGAAGCTTACCTTTATACCTACCGTTGGTTCCCTTGTTCAGTCTTTTGACGAAGTTGGCCACTTATTCATCATCTTCCGAGACATCATTGCTGTTGCTATATTCTTCTTGTTACTTCTTCTATTGATTTGATATTTTGGATGCTTTGAAGGCTGCTTCTTTAACATCTAGATTTTCCTGTTCAGTTCTCATTTCATATGTTGTGAATATTCCATGTAATTCGTCCATGCTTATTAATTTTAGATCTAATATTTCTTATAGTGCTGATATATTAAGGTTGAATCTCATAGGAAGAGATCTTATTACCTTTTGAACAATTACAGATTCTTCGATTTCTTCTCCCAATCCTATGATTGCATTCATTGTTTCATCGACTTGTAAGAAGTAGGCTGCAATATTCTCATCTTCCTTCATTTTTAGTTTTTCAAACTGACCTTTGTAAGTTTGAAGCTTTGTTGCTTTGACTTTTGTATCTCCTTCATAAATATTTCGAAGCTTGTCCCAAATCTCTTTAGCATATTTATAGTGTGCAAATTTGGTGAATATCGTATCATTAAGACCATTCAAAAGTGCATTTGTAGCTTTGGAATTATTCTCATCGAGTTTCATTGCTTTTTCATTTTTTGGTGGAACTGTTGGTGCTGTGTATCCATCTACAATTGATTGCCAAACTTGAAATCCCTGTGCTCGTATATATGTATTTATCCTTATGCTCCAAAAAACATACTTCTGTCCATCAAACTGTGGTATTCCATTTTTATACAAGTTGGTACTTTCCATGATCTACCTTTCAGTGGTTAAACTAATTTATGAAGGAACCTTCTCTGATACCAATCTATGAATCCATTATGTCGTCCACTATCATATATCTATCCAAACTTGCTAAGTGTTCTTATGAATCCATCTTTGTCCATACTGTCCAAGACTCTACTTGCACAATTGTCCATAATGTTGACCCATTTATCACTATAATATCATGAAGTCTTGATTAATCTATCAAATTGTACTTCTGCTAACTGATTTCTCTAAATCAGTCTTCTCAAACCTGTTCTCGTAGAAAATGATACTTGATTGGAATGTGCTTCGTCTTGGAGTTCATCACCTATTTTTTGAGATACTAATGGCACTTTTATTATCAAAATAGATTGGAATGGGCTCATCATACTCAACTTGTATATCTGTTAGAGTTTGTTTCATCTAAATAACCTGTGTACAACATGATGCTACTGCAATATACTCTACCTTGGCTGTAGATAAAGATACCGATGATTGTTTCTTTCTTAGCCATGATACTAGACACTCACCCAAGTAGAACGCTGCTCCACTGGTCCTTCATCTGTCATCAATACAACCTGCCCAATCTGCATATGTGTAGGCAATAAGTGATAGATACTTTCCTTTTGTATACCATAATCTAAACTCTTATGTTCCTTTGAGATATCTGAAAATCCTCTTCACTGCTAACACATGTGACTCTTTTGGTGCTTCTTGAAATCATGCCACCTGTCCAACTGCCTGCATTACATCTGGTCTGGATGTTGTCACATATAGTAGGATGCCAATCATTGACCTGTATTGCCTCTGATATGTAGACTTCGAATCATCATCTTTGCTCAACTTGCAACTGGTTTTCATTGGAGTGATAACTGGTTTGCAATATTCCATTCCAAACCTCTTTAGCATTTCTCTGATATACTTGGTTTCTTTGACGTATCTAAAGTCCCAAAAAGAAGGATAGTTCTACAAGTAATGGCATTTCAAATTCATTCTGCATATCTTTTGCAAATTTATGGCTTAACCTATCATCATCACTACCAAAAATAATATCATCAACATAAACTTCAATTAATAACATATTACCTTGACTTACCTTGATGTAGAGGTTGTTGTTCACACTTCCTTTTCTGAACCTTGCTTTCTATAGATACTTATCCAGTCTAGAGTACCATGCTCTAGGAGCTTGTTTTAGACCACACAAGGCCTTCTTTAATTTACACACATAATCTGCGTTCTCTGACAATTGAAATCCTTCTAGTTGTTCAATGTAGACTTATTCTTCAATTTACCCATTCAAAAAAGTTGATTTTACGTCCATCTGATATACTTTAACATTTTTGGAGCATGCAAAGGCTAAAAGCAAATGGATTGCTTCCATTCTGGCAACTAGGGAAAATGTCTCTTCAAAGTCGATTCCTTCAATCTGTGCATATCCTTTACATACCAATATAGCTTTGTTCCTTGTAACTTGTCCATCTTCATTTAAGCATGGGTTCTCTCACTCCACAAAGCGTCTTCTCGTGAGGGATTTCACCATAAGGGGACCACTTTGGACTTCATCCATTTTTACTTCTTATCAACCATGACAAGACAATAATGGGTCATCTTTACATCAAACAAACTTGGGTGCATTACCCAAACCTTGTGCTACGGGGCTTTCTTCAAGGGTTGACATCAATAACAACCAACAATCCATACCAACTATCCATCAACCTAAGTCAACTGTCTATAATTATAATCCTTTTTCTCCAAATAATCCAAGTGTTATATCAATGTAGAATTATTTTCCAATAATGAGCAATAGGAAATGAACAATCACACACTTACACAGTACGCCAGTGTTTTACGTGGAAACCCAAATCGGGAGAAAAACACATAATGATTTTTTTTATACTTGAGTAACCAAAAAGTACTCCTTTGTCCACACGAGAGACAAACTTTCCCATTCTTCCATCTTCTCTTTTGATGTAGCATTTGCTTCCAAAAAATCTGAAGTGCTTAACATTTGCTGGTCTTCCTTTCCATAGCTCGTAGGGAGTTTTATCAGTGTTGTTTCTGAGCATTACTCTGTTTTGAATGTGAAATGTTGTATGCACTGCCTGTGTCCAAAATATATCTGTCAGATTTTGTTTCATCCAAAGAACCTGTGTACAACATGATGTTGCTGCAATATACTCTGTCTCGATTGTAGATACATATATTGATGATTGTTTCTTGCTTTGCCATGATACTAAACACTCACCCAAGTAGAACGCTACTCCACTGGTGCTTTGTCAGTCATCAATACAACCTGCCCAATGTGCATCTATGTAGGCAATAAATGATAGATCCTTTCCTTTTGGATACCATAATCCAAACTCTTCTGTTCCTTTGAGATATCTAAAAATCCTCTTCATTGCTAACACATGTGACTCCTTTGGTGCTGCTTGAAATCGTGCCACCTGTCCAACTACCTGCATTTCATCTGGTCTGGATGATGTCACATATAGTAGGTTGCCAATCATTGACTTGTATTTCCTTTGATCTGTAGACTTCAAATCATCATCTTTGCTCAACTTGCAATTGGTTTTCATTGTAGTGATAACTGGTTTGCAATCTTCCATTCCAAACCTATTTAACATTTCTCTGATATACTTGGTTTCAGAAATAAAGATTCCTTGGTTGCTTTGACGTATCTAAAGTCCCAAAAAGAAGGATAGTTGTCCAAGTAATGACATTTCAAATTCATTCTGCATATCTTTTGCAAATTTCTGGATTAACCTGTCATCATCACTACCAAAAATAATATCATCAACATAAACTTCAATTAATAAAACATTACCTTGACTTACCTTGATGTAGAGGTTGTTGTCTTCACTTCCTTTTCTGAACCCTGTTTGCTACAGATAGTTATCCAATCTAGAGTACCATGCTTTAGGAGCCTATTTTAGACCTTACAAGGCCTTCTTTAATTTACACACATAATCTGCATTCTCTGACAACTGAAATCTTTTTGGTTGTTCAATGTAGACTTCTTCTTCAATTTCCCCATTCAGAAAAATTGATTTTATGTCCATCTGATATACTTTAACATTTTTGGAGCATGCATAGGCTAAAAGAAAACATATTGCTTCCATTATGGCAAATGTCTCTTCAAAGTCAATTCCTTCAATCTGTGCATATCCTTTACCAATCTAGCTTTGTTCCTTGTAACTTTTCCATCTTCATTTAATTTATTCCTGAAAATAAGCATGGGTTCTCTCACTCTGCAAAGTGTCTTCTCGTGAGGGATTTCACCATAAGGGGACCACTTTGGAGTTCATCCATTTTTACTTCTTATCAACTAAGACAAGACAATAATGAGTCATCTTTACATCAAAAAAAATTGGGCCCATTACCCAAACCTTGTACTATGGGGCTTTCTTCAAGGGTTGACATCAATAACAACCAACAATCCATACCAACTATCCATCAACCTAAGTCAACTATGTGACAATTCTTTTTTACAGGGTGATGAACTTCGAGATTAGAATATTGAAGCTGCTGATCATGTTATTAATGATGATATGGATGGAGATAACATTAGTGATTCAAATCAGGAAGATGATATACATAGATTGATCCAAGACACATTTGCTCCAATGGATGAGGATAACCAGGATGATAGTCATGATGTTGATCCTATACTCGAGAAGCCACATCAACCTCTTTATGAAGGCTCAACAACAAATATTCTAT
>JZKD02S2028102.1:372872-393153 GCA_000966675.3 Picea glauca
GACCAACAATCTTCTCAAGTCTTCCACCACTTTACAAACCTCTTTATCTATTGTGTGTTAGAAAGCATGAAAGAAGTCGGTTGCAAAGTTGTATGGTCCTCGTACTTTACCTCCAACCATGTATTTAAAAACTCTAAGTTCCACTTATAATGGTGATATCTTGTTCATGAGGAAAGAATTATGCTCCTAAAAGACCATACTGGGTATATGTTGGTGGTATAGTTAGTGGATGCCTTTTGTCCTCAACAAGTTCAATGAGAAGGTCACTAAAGTAGTCCATGAGCTATTTTTCTATATCTGTGTGGTCGTCTACTATGTTTCCTTGTGCATCTATTAGGAATTAAATTTTATTATGGTTCCACCTATTCATGGTGGTGCGATGGAATAAATGCACATTCTTGTCACCATTTGTGAGCCATCTTACTATATATTTATGCTTCAAGAGGCATTCTTCCTATTTTTTTATGTAAATTCCTTCTGGTAGTGATGATTGATGAAGAAGTGCACTCCTTTGACATTCCGTTGTTCATGATTTGTCTCTGTAGGATGGCCATTTGCTTCTTAAGATGCCATTTATTTGAGAAGATATTTTTGAATTCCTTTGCATTCCATTTTTTGTGTTTGGTTTCGAGATACTTTATTTTTTACTAAAGAATTTACATTTTAGTTCCTTGGATGTTTCCTCAATCATTCCACCATTCGAAAATTCTTGCTTGCAAGTTGGGGTGTGAAAACCATAATTTCTCAAATTTGGATGTTATTTATTTTGGTGTTCCTTTGTTATCCCATTGCAGCGAGATGGGCCAATGGTTTGACCTTGCACCTTATAAGACTTTGATATTGTTGGCTTGATCTTGGGCGAGTCTATAAATTCCTATCACAACCATCTACTCATAATATTTACACTTGTTCTCTTTTCCCCATCATCCTTTGCTTCACCATCCTTTGTATGGAGGTGGAATTCCACCTTTGTTGACATTTATGAACACAAACAATAGAAGGATCTAATAGTAATTTTCCTCTAGAAGCCATGTTTTGTTCCACATTGTTAGTGGTTCACTTTAGCAAGAGGAATTTTTTTTTTCACTATCTTCTATGTTAAGGTTTATTTTCTCCTTTGTTGACATTTGTGAGTTAATCCATCTCCCAAGGTCTAGTAGAAATTTGTCTCCCAAGGTCTAGCAAATATTTACCTCCATAAGCCTCATTTTTTTCAACTTTGCCAATCCTTTATTCCAACAAATTGGCTCTCTATGAATCACTTAGAACCTTTGATTGAAGCATAATTTGGTTCCAAGTTACTTACATGATTATAAATTAAAGTACTTCACCTAATTCTTTGTGTTGAACATCCCTCAATTCTTCTGAAAAACTTTGAATTGTGATGGATTGTCTTGCTTGACTTTCTTTGCCTACCAAGCTCCTAAATTTCTTTTGGTAGAATTATGGTGGGGGTGCTTGAGAGGGGGAACAATCACAATTACAAGAAGGAACATAGCAATGATTGAATATTTTCTGAGGTCTAAAGGGAATCCACCACAGGTCTATTTTTGTGACTGATATAGGATTGTTTAAAGGTCTGTTCATTGTCACTAACAATTCTGATTTCTCTGCTAAGTTTAAGGCTGGATTTAGAACATATTTCAGGCTCTTTTAATGCTGTTGTTTGGAAGGTTAGATTAGGAAACGTTCGTTGTCCATTCACTTCTTCTTACAAACAATAAAACATGAAATACACCTCTAGATCTTTTGCACTTACATGTTGATATTGAAATATGCAAACCACAAGAATTTAACACATGTAATTTTTGGTGAACGTGACCCTAGAAAAAACCCCATGGGGAAAACCAGTGAAGAGTAAATATATAATGGAGCTTGAAGAAAAAATATCACAACAAAGATAACATGTTTTCTACAACCAAACTTATCTCAAATTTAGCAGCAAAATACTCCTTGAAATCTGAGCCAACTTTGCCTTGAAGTTTGTGCCCTCTTCTCCTTTACTTAAGTTCCCTATGTCAGTTTATGTTAATAAATTCACTTTATGATTAATGAGCTCATAAATTCACTTTGACTTTATAACATAAAGTAAAGTGAGGTATGGGTACTTTACCCCCTTCATTGTTAGGCAGATCAATAACACTAAGGGACCACTTCCCAAGATACCAAAACTTAACAATGATATGTACACAATTAGAAAGCAATGCAAATGGTGATGAGTTTGACTCCATGGGAGTTGAGGTAATTTTAAATGGAAGTATTTGACATAATGGAGGCATAGATGAGGCTTTATGGATCAGACATTGAATTCAATATGAGTCGATGCTTTGAATTTGAATGAAAAGAGGTGGGAAATTTGGTGGAAGATGTGTTGAAATTGTCGAATTCTTCCAGAAAAGCAGAAACAACTTTAAAATATATGAAGAATACTTGACTAACTTCGTGCTCCAGATTCATATAAAAAGTACACACCAAAATTGGCATGGATATCGGGCATGAAACTCTCTCCTCTTGATTTTTGAAACTTTCAAAAATTGTATTTTGGAATGTATAAATGGATTCAACATGATGAAAAACCTCTAGGAAACTCAAGTTATATAAACTTAACCACTCAAATTTGCAAATCCAACAATTTCTTGTCATATTCCAAAATATATATCATTTAGACTACATCCTTTCAAAATGGACATGTCATTTAATTACTTATGTGGCTCCTATGTGTGTGGTTTTTGGGTTCATTTTTAGCTACATTTGATTAATATTTAATCCCTTTCTCATTAAATAACATACACCACCTTCTAAAGTTGACGAAAACATTCATGTAATTATGAGTTTTTGGGAAAGGAAAGAATAGAGCCAACTCATCCTTCCTTTCCTTCTGGAAACCCCTATTTTTTTCCCACATGAGTTGTGTCGCTGACTCTTCGGTTTTGTTGGTCAGGTGCACATATTGCAAAATAGTGTTTCCCTACCTTTGCGCACACTTATTTATTTTCTTCATGTTTCCTCATGTGGTTTCCCATCTTGCCAACTTGATTTGCCTAGCCTTTCTCCCCCCCTATTTACCAACTCCTCCTGCCTTGAATTTGGACTCCCTTCGTTGATGTGGGATCTCCCTCTTGCCATGCCTCTGAATGCCTATCTTTTCAACTTGCCTTAGTGTGCCGTAGCAAAACCCCATGTTTGTGTTGGCTTTGGGAAACCCCAATTTTCTTCCCAGATGCGAGTTGTGTCACTGCCTCCTTGATTTTTTTGGTTGGGCGCTCCTCTTGCTTACTCGGCTTGCCTTTGGGCGCCACTCTTGCCAACTTGCCTTGTGTTGCCTCTGTAAACCCCAAGTTTGACTTGCATTCGGGAAACCCCAAGGTTTTTTCCCACCACACCTGTGTCACTGCCTCTTTCATTTTTTTTGGTTGGGCGCTCCTCTTGCCAACATGGCTTGCCTTTGGGCACTCCTCTTGTGAATGTTGTGCAACTTTATGCAACATTCAACTTTATGCAACTTATGCAACAATTAAACTTATGCAACTATGCAACTATATGCAAGTTTATGCAACTATGGAACGTATGAAACTTATGCAAGTTATGCAACTATGCAAGTTATGCAACTATGCAACTTATGCAAGTTATGCAACTATGCAAGTTATGCAACTATGCAACTTATGCAACTTTATACAACTACACAACTTTATGCAACATGCAACTATGCAACTTATGTAACTTTCCACAACTATGTAACTTATGCAACTTTATGCAACTATGAAACTTATGCAACTTTATGCAACTATGCAACTTATGCAACTATGCAACTTTATGCAACTTTATGCAACAATGCAACTTTATGCAACATGCAACTTATGCAACTTATGCAACTTTATGCAACATGCAACTTATGGAACTTATGCAACTTTATGGAACTTATGCAACTTTATGCAACAATGCAACTTATGGAACTATGCAACTATATGCAACTATATGCAACTTATGAAACTATATGCACCTATATGCAACTTATGCAACTATATGCAACTATATGCAAGTTATGCAACTCTATGCAACTTATGAAACTATATGCAAGTTATGCAACTCTATGCAACTATGCAACTATATGCAACTTATGCAACTATGAAACTATGCAACTATATGCAACTATGAAACTTATGCAACTATATGCAACTATATGAAACTTTATGCAGCAATGAAACTTATGCAACTATATGCAACTTTATGAAACTATGTAACTATATGCAACTAAGCAACTATATGCACCTATCTGCAACTATATGCAGCTGTGCAACTATATGCAACTTATGCAACTATATGCAACTATGCAACTATATGAAACTATAAAAGAGAAGACTCACACCCCAAAGCATACCAAGATAACAATAATGGGATGCCAAGTATGATATGAATCAATTAAACAAGGACCCCAATAAGATTGTTACATACAATAGAATCAAGTATATTCTCCAAGCAAAACATGGGTTCCCTAAATATTTTCTCCCTAACTTATCTTCTCATTTTTTCGAGTGTTGGTACCACAAACTTATATTCACACGATAACTTATCTTCTTGTTTTAACGAGTTGGTGCAGACCCCCCCTTCTCTCTAAGGGATGTGTGACCTCCCGGTCTTAGGATATTCTTAAGACTGAATTGAAAACAATCTTTGATTCCCTACTAGAACCTTTAAGAAACAATCCATAGGTCTTTGCAAAATTTTGTTTTCGGGAACAAGCGCTAAACAAAAGTCTCCTCCACATGACCATGCCTTGTGACCACATGCCTATCTGAAAAAGCATGTCATGATTTCGTGTATCGGCTCTATGAGTCAACCGAATCTCCATCTTTCGAACTCTCGAGTCCCAAAATTCCGACAAGGGCCTAGCGCATGCTAGCTCCTCCCTTATAATTCACCCATATGACACTTCACTATGACTTGGGGCCAATCCTTCCAAGCGCGTTGAGATTTCGTGTATTAGGAACTCTCAATGCGATTCACCTATGTTCTCCCGATCCTCCGAGATTCTCCCGATCCTCTGATACCCGAAATTGAGAAATATTTGGATCAGATCAACGGTCCACACTAACTCTCCAGCCAACGATTGTGATCAAATCATGATTTCATGTTTCACAAATTCTCACAACTCCGCCCTTTGACCTTTCCACTCTACGAGTCAGAAAAATGCTGATCTCTTGCCACGTGTCCCCTTTCAATGGATGGTCCCGATGATTTTGGGATTTCGCGTTTCGAGGTTTAACGAATTTCACTCTGCTTCTTCCAAATATTTTGGTTTTGTGAAATTTTGATAACTCCTCGCAACTAACCAGTGCGCTACTTCTCTGAGATCTAACGGCTTGAATTATTTTGGCTCCTCATGAATGGATCTTGACCCTTGATCTTATTTAGTCTTCAAATTCATTTCTGAAGGATTTCTCCCACTTAATCCTCCGTACTTTTTCTTCCTTCGAACTTTAAACATCTGTGCTTCACCTTTGAACGCTTCAACTCTTAAAAACTTAGAAAATTTTCTAAATGTTTCCTCTCGAGACTTAAAACCACTACACCTCCCGAGCTTCTAAAAATTGAAATTTAAATCTCACTTTCACTCTATGTATTTTTCAAAAGACCTTATGATGCCCTCCTGGCATACTCTGCACTCAACCTCCCGAGCTTTCAAAATTTAACACAAGTTCATTTCGATACGCACTCCTTGCGTTTAATATGCACTCTCTGCATACATAATTTTCCCACTATCTCTTCTGAGCTTCAAGTCGAAAAAGACTTCTTCACACACACTCCTTGCACCCTGCATGCATTCCTTGCATAATCTTACAGAAGAGAAACAATTGAACTCATTCAATTATTCATTGATTCACTCACTATGAATATCATACATTAACAAACACATAACAAAATGGTCAAACTGTAGACAATATCAACACTGTAGATTTGGGTCAATTTCCTCTGTTCTATTCATTTCATAAGAAAACATAATTATAGTAGCTATGTCCTTCACAAATTTTACAATGAAAACTTGTCTAAGGACCCAGAGCTTTCTTGCTCTTCTTCCTCCTATATAAATACTATTACCTTCTATTCAAGTGGTTACCTACTCAATTAACCAGGGCAAGTATCCCACACCTGTAATACATTACAGTAGTTTAAAGGATTTACAATTGTTCCATCCTTTCAAATGGTGGCCCGACTTTACAAACAACTAATTAATTAATGAGAAAATCAAAAAGATCTTCACATCACTATCAAGCTGATTAAGGTTGGTTTGGATCCTTCGATGCGTTGAAGTGTCGATTCCGATTCCATGTCTGCCTTTTTGGATTTTGATAGTGATGCTCTTGCATCATACTCCTTTGGCCAAAATATTTGTGGACTCTTGTCCATGAGCCAACTTTGCCTTGAAGTTTGTGCCCTCTTCTCCTTTACTTAAGTTCCCTATGTCAGTTTATGTTAATAAATTCACTTTATGATTAATGAGCTCATAAAGTCACTTTGACTTTATAACATAAAGTAAAGTGAGGTATGGGTACTTTACCCCCTTCATTGTTAGGCAGATCAATAACACTAAGGGACCACTTCCCAAGATACCAAAACTTAACAATGATATGWACACAATTAGAAAGCAATGCAAATGGTGATGAGTTTGACTCCATGGGAGTTGAGGTAATTTTAAATGGAAGTATTTGACATAATGGAGGCATAGATGAGGCTTTATGGATCAGACATTGAATTCAATATGAGTCGATGCTTTGAATTTGAATGAAAAGAGGTGGGAAATTTGGTGGAAGATGTGTTGAAATTGTCGAATTCTTCCAGAAAAGCAGAAACAACTTTAAAATATATGAAGAATACTTGACTAACTTCGTGCTCCAGATTCATATAAAAAGTACACACCAAAATTGGCATGGATATCGGGCATGAAACTCTCTCCTCTTGATTTTTGAAACTTTCAAAAATTGTATTTTGGAATGTATAAATGGATTCAACATGATGAAAAACCTCTAGGAAACTCAAGTTATATAAACTTAACCACTCAAATTTGCAAATCCAACAATTTCTCGTCATATTCCAAAATATAGATCATTTAGACTACATCCTTTCAAAATGGACATGTCATTTAATTACTTATGTGGCTCCTGTGTGTGTGGTGTTTGGGTTCATTTTTTGCTACATTTGATTAATATTTAATCCCTTTCTCATTAAATAACATACACCACCTTCTAAAGTTGACGAAAACATTCATGTAATTATGAGTTTCTAGGAAAGGAAAGAATAGAGCCAACTCATCCTTCCTTTCCTTCTGGAAACCCCAATTTTTTTCCCACATGAGTTGTGTCACTGACTCTTCGGTTTTGTTGGTCAGGTGCACATCTTGCAAAATAGTGTTGCCCTGCCTTTGTGCACACTTATTTATTTTATTCATATTTCCTCATGTGGTTTCCCATCTTGACTTGCTTTGCCTAGCCTTTCTCCCCCCCTATTTACCAACTCCTCCTGCCTTGAATTTGGACTCCCTTTGTTGATGTGGGATCTCCCTCTTTCCATGCCTCTGAATGCCTATCTTTTCAACTTGCCTTAGTGTGCCGTAGAGAAACCCCATGTTTGTGTTGGCTTTGGGAAACCCCAATTTTCTTCCCAGATGCGAGTTGTGTCACTGCCTCCTTGATTTTTTTGGTTGGGCGCTCCTCTTGCTTACTCAGCTTGCCTTTGGGCGCCACTCTTGCCAAATTGCCTTGCGTTGCCTCTGGAAATCCGACTTGCATTCGGGAAACCCCAAGGTTTTTTCCCACCACACCCGTGTCGCTGCCTCTTTCATTTTTTTTGGTTGGGCGCTCCTCTTGCCAACATGGCTTGCCTTTGGGCGCTCCTCTTGTGAAAGTTGTGAAACTTTATGCAACATACAACTTTATGCAACTTATGCAACAATGAAACTTATGCAACTATGCAACTATATGGAAGTTTATGCAACTATGGAACGTATGCAACTTATGCAAGTTATGCAACTATGCAAGTTATGAAACTATGCAACTTATGCAAGTTATGAAACTATGCAAGTTATGCAACTATGCAACTTATGCAACTATGCAACTTATGCAACTTTATATAACTACACAACTTTATGCAACATGCAACTATGCAACTTATGCAACTTTCCGCAACTATGTAACTTATGCAACTTTATGCAACTATGAAACTTATGCAACTTTATGCAACTATGCAACTTATGCAACTATGCAACTTTATGCAACTTTATGCAACAATGAAACAATGCAACTTTATGCAACATGCAACTTATGCAACTTTACGCAACATGCAACTTATGGAACTTATGCAACTTTATGGAACTTATGCAACTTTATGCAACATGCAACTTTATGCAACAATGCAACTTATGGAACTATGCAACTATATGCAACTTATGAAACTATATGCAACTATATGCAACTATATGCAACTATATGCAACTCTATGCAACTCTATGCAAGTTATGCAACTCTATGAAACTATGCAACTATATGCAACTTATGCAACTATGCACCTATGCAACTATATGCAACTATGAAACTTATGCAACTATATGCAACTTTATGCAACAATGCAACTTATGCAACTATATGAAACTTATGAAACTATATGCAACTATGTAACTATATGCAACTATATGCAACTATGCAACTATATGCACCTATATGCAGCTATGCAACTATATGCAACTATATGTAGCTGTGCAACTATATGCAACTTATGCAACTATATGCAACTATGAAACTATATGAAACTATAAAAGAGAAGACTCACACCCCAAAGCATACCAAGATAACAATAATGGGATGCCAACTATGATATGAATCAAGTAAACAAGGACCCCAATAAGTTTGTTACATACAATAGAATCAAGTATATTCTCAAAGCAAAACATGGGTTCCCTAAATATTTTCTCCCTAACTTATCTTCTCATTTTTTCGAGTGTTGGTACCACAAACTTATATTCACACGATAACTTATCTTCTTGTTTTAACGGGTTGGTGCAGACCCCCCCTTCTCTCTAAGGGATGTGTGACCTCCCGGTCTTAGGATATTCTTAAGACTGAATTGAAAACAATCTTTGATTTTCTACTAGAACCTTTAAGAAACAATCCATAGGTCTTTGCAAAATTTTGTTTTCGGGAATAAGCGCTAAACACAAGTCTCCTCCACATGACCATGCCTTGTGACCACATGCCTATCTGAAAAAGCATGTCATGATTTCGTGTATCGGCTCTATGAGTCAACCGACTCTCCATCTTTCGAACTGTTGAGTCCCAAAATTCCGACAAGGGCCTAGCGCATGCTAGGTCCTCCCTTATCCTTCACCCATATGACCCTTCACTATGACTTGGGGCCAATCTTTCCAAGCGCGTTGAGATTTCGCGTATCAGGAACTCTCGATGCGATTCACCTATGTTCTCCCGATCCTCCGATACCTGAAATTGAGAAATATTTGGATCAGATCAACGGTCTGCACTAACTCTCCATCCAACAACTGTGATCAAATCATGATTTCATGTTTCACAAATTCTCACAACTCCGCCCTTTGACCTTTCCACTCTACGAGTCAGAAAAATGCTGATCTCTTGCCACGTTTCCCCTTTCAATGGACGGTCCCGATGATTTTGGGATTTCGCATTTCGAAGTTTCGTGAATTTCACTCTACTTCTTCCAAATATTTTGGTTTTGTGAAATTTTGATAACTCCTCGCAACTAACTAGTGCGCTACTTCTCCGAGATCTAACGACTTGAATTATTTTGGCTCCTCATGAATGGATCTTGACCCTTGATCTTATTTAGTCTTCAAATTCATTTCTTAGGGATTTCTCCCACTTAATCCTTCATACTTTTTCTTCCTTCGAACTTTCAACTTCTGTGCTTCACCTTTGAACACTTCAACTCTTAAAAACTTAGAAAATTTTCTAAGTGTTTCCTCTCGAGACTTAAAACCACTACTCCTCCCGAGCTTCTGAAAATTGAAATTTAAATCTCACCCCTTGCGCACACTTGCACTCTATGTATTTTTCAAAATACCTTATGATGCCCTCCTGGCATACTCTTCACTCAACCTCCTGAGCTTTCAAAATTTAACACAAGTTCGTTTTGATATGCACTCCTTGCGTTTAATATGCACTCTCTGCATACATAATTTTCCCACTATCTCTTCTGAGCTTCAAGTCGAAAAAAACTTCTTCACACACACTCCTTGCACCTTGCATGCACTCCTTGCATAATCTTATAGAAGAGAAACAATTGAAGTCATTCAATTATTCATTCATTCACTCACTATGAACATCATACATTAACAAACACATAACAAAATGGTCAAACTGTAGACAATATCAACACTATAGATTTGGGTCAATTTCCTCTATTCTATTCATTTCATAAGAAAACATAATTATAGTAGCTATGTCCTTCACAAATTTTACAATGAAAACTTGTCTAAGGACCCATAGCTTTCTTGCTCTTCTTCCTCCTATATAAATACTATTACCTTCGATTCAAGCGGTTACCTACTCAATTAATACAACCTAATGACTAACCAGGGCAAGTATCCCACACCTGTAATACATTACAATAGTTTAAAGGATTTACAATTGTTCCATCCTTTCAAATGGTGGCCCGACTTTACAAACAACTAATTAATTAATGAGAAAATCAAAAAGATCTTCACATCACTACCAAGTTGATTAAGGTTGGTTTGGATCCTTCGATGCGTTGAAGTGTCGATTCCGATTCCATGTCTGCCTTTTTGGATTTCGATAGCGATGCTCCTGCATCATACTCCTTTGGCCAATATATTCGTGGACTCCTGTCCATGAGCTCTCGCACTATTTTTCCATGCTTCAAAATATCAGGTTCAGTTACGCAACTTGAATATTCTACTGAGTGACCTTTCCACTTTACCAAATGTTTAGGATACATCTTTCTTATGGTTTTCCTCCCAACTCTCTGTTCTAAAATTTTCTCCATCTGAAGTTTTTCTACTGTAGGCATCTATTCTTCCCATTGAATTTCTTCCTGGTCATCCAATTCTGTTGTGTCATCTCTGTTATAAGGATACAAATCTGCAACATTGAATATCGGTGATATCCCAACATTGTCTGAAAACTCTATCTCATAAGCATTTTATGCAATTTTTCTAAGGATCTTGCATGGTCCTATCTTTTTCATCTTCAACTTATTATATGTTCCTCTTGGAAACCTGTCCTTCCTCAAATGAGATAAAACTTCATCTCCCACTTCAAATTGAATTTCCCTTCTTTTTTTATCAACTATTTCCTTTTACTTTTGATTACTATCCTGTATCCGCCTCCTAACTTGATCATGAAGTCTTTTCATTTCTGTAGAAAAATATTCTGCTCCAACACTCCTGAATTCATCTTGTTTCAATTATCTCAATTCTCCAACCCCTCTCGACTGTCTTCATATACTATCTCGAATGGACTTTTTCCAGTGCTCCTATTAACTGAATTGTTAAATGCAAATTTTGCCTGTGCCAGAATTTGATCCCATTGATGACCTCACTCAGTGACTAAAATCCTTAACAAATTTCCTAGACTCTTGTTCACCACTTTAGTCTATCCATCTATCTGAGGCTGATATGATGAACTAAAAGATAATTTAGTTCCTAGCCTCTTCCATAGAGTCCTCCAAAAGTGTCCCACAAACTTAGTGTCCTTGTCTGAAACTATGCTTCTGGGCAATCCATGTAATCTCACAACTTCTCTGGAAAAAAAATCGGCTATGTATGTAACATCATTTGTTTTCTAACATGGTATGAAATGTGCCATCTTAGAAAATATATCAACCACAACAAATATGGAATCACTTCCCTTCTGGGTTCTAGGTAATCCCAATACAAAATCCATACTAATTGCATCCCAAGGCCTTTCTGGAATAGGAAATGGCTGATACAAACCAATGTTTTGTCTCTTCCCTTTTGCATGTTGATAAATCTTACAATAGTCTACAAATATCTTCACATATGTTCTCATACCTAGCCAATAATACAAACTACTCAGTTGTGCAAATGTTTTGTCATGACCAAAATGTCTGGCCAAACCTCCACTATGTTTTTCTTTCAACAAATTATCTCTCATTGAACATCTTGGTATGCACAATTGACTTCCTTTAAACAGAAATCCATCTTGGATCAAGTATTCTGACCATGAGTTGTTATCCCTCAACAAAGGATTTTCATATGCTTCATAAGCCTCCTTAAAATCTGGATCTTCCTAATACATTTCCTTAAGGTTCTCAAACCCTAAGGTCTTCACTTGAAATTCCTATACAACCAAATTTCTCTTGCTCAAAGCATCTGCAAATTTATTAGCACTTCCACAAATATGTTTAATGACAAAAGTAAAATTATGCATAAATTCTACCCACTTAGCATGTCTTTGATTCAACTTCTCTTGCCTAGTAATAAATTACAAAGCTTGATTATCACTATACAAGACAAACTCCTTTGGAATTAAATAATGTCTCCATTTTTTCAAAGCTTGAATCACTGCATAAAATTCCTTGTCATATGTAGAATATTTCTCCTTATCATCATTCAACTTCTCAGTGAAATAAGCAACTGGCCTATTATCTTGACCCAAAATTGCTCCAATGGCTAATCCACTTGCATCACATCTTACCTGAAATGTCTTTCCAAAATATGGTAAAACCAGAATTGGTTTCTTTGTTATCTTCTTTTTCAACACTCTGAAGATTTTTTCAGCCTCCTCTGTCCAATTAAAATGCTTATGTTTCTTCTTCACAGTGTCCATCATGGGTGCACATATACCACTAAAATTTCTGATAAACTTTCTATAAAAACTTGCTAAACCATGGAAACTTCTCATCTCAAATATGCTCCTGGGTGACGACCATTCTTTGATTTCTCTCACCTTTTCCGGATCCATCTTCAATTAATTTGAAGAGATCACAAAACCCAAATATATGAGCTCTGTCTTCATTAAAGAACTTTTCTTCAAGTTTATCAACAACTTTTCTTACTGCAATCTCCTCATCACTAGTGTCAAGTGATTTAAATGTTCTTCCTCTGTTTTGCTGAAAACTAATATATCATCCAGATATACAATGACAAATTTACCTATGAAGTCCTTCATTACTTCATTCATCAATCTCATAAATGTACTTGGAGCATTTTTCAATCCAAATGGCATGACTAGCCATTTATACAAACCTTCATTTTTCTTGAATGTTGTTTTCATTCATCTCCCTCTCTCATTTTATCTGATGATATCCACTCTTCAAGTCTAATTTTGAAAAATAACTTGCTCCACTGAAACAATCCATCAAGTCATCCATCCTAGGTAAAGGAAATCTATACCTGATGGTGATCTTATTGATAGCTCTAGAATCTGTACACATTCTCCATCCTCCATCATTCTTTGGGCTCAATATAGTTGGCACTACACATGGGCTTAGAATTTCTCTGACTAAACTTTTATCCCACAACTCCTAAACTTGCTTCTTAACTTCTTCATTCTCTCGAGGTGTCAACCTATACGCTGCTTTATTTGGCAAATTGTCTCTTGGAATCAAGTCAATATGGTCACTAATACTCCTAATGGGTGGTAATGAGTGAGGCAACTCATCCACTATTATGTCAGCAAAGTTCTCCAACAATTAGTGAATATCTTCAGGTAAATCATCCACATAAGTATTGGTAAGTATAAATCTCGACTTCCTTACTACAAGAAATTGCATTTCTTGATATTTCTTGATCTCCTTCAAGAGTTCCTTCCCACTCATGAGAAGTATTCTTGTGTTGGCTTCTTCCTTTTCTTTCTTCTCCTCTACTGGCAATAACATGTGAGTTCTACCATTCTTTTACAGAGTATAAGTATTTTTTCTCCCATCATGAATAACATTCCTATCGAACTACCATGGTCTCCCTAACAAAATATGACAAACATCCATGGGAATCACATCACATAGAATCTCATCTTTATATCATCCTATTTTAAATTCAACTTTGCATTGTTGACTTACCATTACTTGATGTCCTTTCTGCAACCATGATACTTTGCATGGACTTGTGTGTGCAGTTGTCTCTAGATCCAACTTCTCCACCATCTTTGTTGATACTAAATTATCAGTACTCCCACTGTCTATAATCATCTTACAAACTTTATCCTTTGTCTTACAAGTAGTCTTGAACAACCTCGTTCACTGAACTGAATCTTCTATTTATTTCTCTGGATTTAGAAGAACTTTCCTCATCATAAGATTTTGTCCTCCTTCTGCTGCCTCTGCTTCCACATTCTTCCGGGCTTCAGAAATATGTTCTTCTCCTCCTCCTTCTCTCTTCCTCTCGGGACATTCCCAAGACATATGTCTTTCCTTTCCACATGCATAACATTTAACTCCACCTCCTCTACTTCTTCCTCTTCCTCGAGGAAAATAATTTCTTCCACCAAACGGTCTTCTTTGGAAACTTCCTCCTCTTTCAAAACGACCATATGATTTCTCATTCTCATCCTTAGCTTTCGGTGCCTTATCATCGACAACTCCCTTACCTCTGTTTAATCCTCTACTTTTGTTTCGCTGACTCTGGTTTCTGGCCAACTTTTCTTTTGCCTCAATGAAATATGGCAATCATCTTCTACTGTCCTCACAATCATCATCCTGATTTCATCATGAATTTCATACCTCAAACCATTTATATACCTGAAAATTTTTTCATCATCCTTCTCTCTTTACCCAGTTCTAATATTCAACCTATAAAATTATTCTGTACACTCTTTCACTATCATACCCCTTTGTCTCAGGTTCTGCAATTTTCTAAACAACTCTATCTGATAATCCCTAGGTATGAATTTAGCCTTCAGTTTGGCTACCATCCTATCCCAATTATTTATCTTTTGTTTTCCTTTGCTCCTCCTTTCTTCCTGCAGTTCATCCCACCACAGTGCTGCGTGTCCCTTTAGTTTGGTGACAACATGTCTCACCTTCCTTCCTTCCTCGACTTCTTCATAGTCAAAATACTTATCCAGGGACCTTATCCAGTCCAATAAATATTCGGCATCCAAGTTACCTTCATACATTGGGACGCCTATCTTTGCTCTGGATCCCAACTTCATAGCAACCTTTAAGAAGCATTTATTGCCCGCATCTTCCCTTGTATCTTCTTCAACCTCTATTTCTTTTCTTTTAGCATAAATGACACCTTCAATGATAGGTTTTCTCCTTTGCATTTCTTCCATTGCTTCCAACCTTGCACAAAGTTCTCTCACTTCTCTCCCTACAACACGATTTGCTATAGGTGGTCCTATGCGTACCCTCAACGACATCGCTTCAACTGTTTCCAACACACTGAGTTCAAATTAAAATATTTTTTCAGGCTTTGATACCACTTGGTGCAGAACCCCCCTTCTCTTCAAGGGCTGCACGACCTCCCAGTCTTAGGATCTTCTCAAGACTGAATTGAAAATAGTCTTCGATTCTCTGCTGAAACCTTTAAGAAACAATCCAAAGGTCTTTGCAAAATTTCGTTTTCAGGAACAAGCACTAAACACAAGTCTCCTACACATGACCACGCCTTGTGACCACACACCTATCTGAAAAAGCACGTCGCAAATTCGTGTATTGGCTATATTAGTCAACCGGCTCTTTGTCTTTTGAACTCTTGAGTCCTGAAATTCCGACAAGGGCCTAGCGCATGACAACTCCTCCCTTATCCTTCACCCATATGACCCTTCACTATGACTTGGGGCCAATCCTTTCGAGCACATCAGGATTTCGCGTATCAGGAACTCCTGATGCGATTCACCTATGTTCTCTTGATCCTATGATATCCAAAATTGCGAAATATTTGGATCAGATCAATGGTCCACACTAACTCTCTAGCCAACGACTGCGATCAAATTGCGATATTTCATTTCACGAATTCGCACAACTCCTCCCTTTGACCTTTCCACTCTACGAGTCAGAGAAATGATGATCTTTTTCCACGTGTCCCCTTTCAATGGATGGTCCCGATGATTTTGGGATTTCGTGCTTCGAGGTTTCACGAATTTCACTCTGCTTCTTCCAAATCTTTTGGTTTTGTGAAATTCCGACAACTCCTCGCAACTAACCAATGGGATACTTCTTTGAGATATAACGAATTGAATTATTTCAAATCCTCCTGAATGGATATTGACCATTGATCTTATTCAGTTTTCAAATTCCTTTCTGAAGGATTTCTCTCGCTCAATCCTCCATACTTGTTCTTCCTTCGAACTTTCAACTTCTACGCTTCACCTTTGAACACTTCAACTCTTAAAAACTTAGAAAATTTTCTAAGTGTTTCTTCTCGAGACTTAAAACCACTACTCCTCCTGAGATTTTGGAAATTGAAATTTAAATCTCGCCCCTTGCGCACACTTGCACTCTGTGTCTTTTTCAAAAGACCTTCTGATGCCCTCCTGGCATACTCTGCACTCAACCTCCTGAGCTTTCAAAATTTAACACAAGTTCGTTTCGATACGCACTCCTTGCTCTTAATATGCACTCTCTGCATACATAATTTCTTCGCTATCTCTTCTGAGATTTAAGTCGAAAAAGACTTCTTCACACACACTCCTTGCACCCTACATGTACTCCTTGCATAATCTTACAGAAGAGAAACAATTGAACTCATTCAATTATTCATTCATTCACTCACTATGAACATCATACATTCACAAACACATAACAACATGGTCAAACTGTAAACAATATCAACACTATAGATTTGGGTCAATTTCCTCTGTTCTATTCATTTTAGAAGAAAAAATAATTATAGTAGCTATCTCCTTCACAACTTTTACAATGAAAACTTGTCTAAGGACCCAGATCTTTCTCGCTCTTCTTCCTCCTATATAAATACTATTACCTTCTATTCAAACGGTTACCTACTCAATTAATACAACCTAATGACTAACTAGGGAAAGTATCCCACAACTGTAATACATTACATTCATGTAAAGGATTTACAATTGTTCCATCCTTTCAAACGGTGGCCCGAATTTACAGACATCTAATTAATTAATGAGAAAATAAAAAAGATATTTACACCACTACCAAGATGATTAAGGTCGGTTTGGCTCCTTCGATGCGTTGAAGTGTCGATTCAGATTCCATGTCTTCCTTTTTGGATTTTGATAACGATGCTCCTACATCACGAGTGTAGGTACCACCAAATAGGTATCTTTCAGATCTATCTTCCTCAAGTGATGATCAAGATATACTAAGAGAGGTTGAAAGTGAGACGTGTTGTACTAGATCTACCGGTTCTAGATCAACTAGATCTGAAAAGGTAAGGAAAAGATTTTTCATATGCATGCAATTTTTTATTGCCAACAGAGAGTCATGTAATTATATGCTGAGAGAACAGGTGACATTGAGTTTCCCTTGAGATATAAACATCTAGTGCAATGATGGGCACCTAAGGAGCTACCTGAAGTGAACACATATTTCTTCATCAATGGGAGGATGTATCACATTTCTCCTTCGTCCTTACATGGATTGGGGTTATTTTCCATGGATGGAATAAAGGTCAGCTATGGCACTGTAACTGAATTGATGGAGTATGTCAGACCATTATACAAATACAATCACTAGTTGATGTTGGTATGATATACGCGAAGTATGCGGAGATACAAAGTTACCACAAATTATATACAACTAGTAGATAACAATCAAAATAAAGGGGAAACTATACATATTGATGGAAGGACAAAAGCTACTGGAAACATTGAGGGATTTATAAATAGTACATGACTAGTGGAAACAACTAAGAAATTGAATTGGATATTTGAGGGATGCAAAGGAAATCATATATTTGTATGTGCAACAAAAAAAATAGTTCCAGGTGAAGAGTTGTTGATCGATTACAACTTAAATCGAATAGATGGAGGGGGTGTGGCTATGGAGGTAAATATCTTACATACCATTCAAATCAACCTTTGATCAATCATTGTTATAATTTATTACTGCAATATTTCAAATTTTTACTGCATATATTTCATTTTTCATTATTTATTTTATGATATTATTGCAGTATTTCATTTTCTTAATGTTACAATAACTTTCATAAATCTTGTTGATTAATTTATTGTGTCAACATTTATCCAGGGTGACCATGAGAAGTCACACGCTACATCTGTCCAGGGTGACCGTGGAAATGCACCCGCTGTGCCTCAGCAAGTAAATGTTAAATATAGTAACAAATTATGACTACAACAACTAAATTTATGAAATTTCATTATTTATTTTATGATATTACTGCAATATTTCATTTTTTTAATGTTACGGGTGAATTTCATAACTTTTGTTGATTGATTTATTGTGTCAACTTTTGTCCAGGGTGATCGTGAGAAATCACACACTACATCTGTCCAGGGTGACCGTGTAAATGCACCCGCTGTGCCTCAGTGGGTAAATGTTAAATATAGTAACAACTTATGACGACAACAACTAAATTTCTGAAATTTCATTATTTAATTTTTGATATTACTGCATTTTTTCATTTTTTCAATGTTACAGGTGAATTTCATAACTTTTGATGATTGATTTATTATGTCAACTTCTATCCAGGGTGACCGTGGAAAATCACCAGCTGCATCTGTCCAGGGTGACCGTGGAAATGTACCCGCTGTGCCTTGGAAGGTAAATGTTAAATATAGTAACAACTTATTACTACAACAACTAACTTTCTGAAATTTCATTATTTTTTTTCTGATATTACTGCAATATTTCATTTTTTTAATGTTATAGGTGAATTTCATAACTTTTGATGATTGATTTATTGTGTCAACTTTTGTCTAGGGTGACCGTGGAAAATCACCCACTACATTTGTCCAGGGTGACTGTGGAAATGCACCCACTATGCCTTGGAAGGTAAATGTTAAATATAGTAGCAACTTATGACTACAACAAATAAATTTCTGAAATTTCATTATTTTTTTCTGATATTACTGCAATATTTCATTTTTTTTAATGTTATAGGTGAATTTCATAACTTTTGTTGATTGATTTATTGTGTCAACTTCTATCCAAGGTGACCGTGGAAAATCACCTGCTACATCTGTCCAGGGTGATCGTGGAAAGGCACCCGTTGTGCCTCAGCAAGTAAATGTTAAATACAGTAATAACTTATGACTACAATAACTAAATTTCTCAAATGTTAAAGTTCATCTCATTAATTTTATTCATCAATGTATTGTGGCATGGTCAACGTGGGAGGGAACCCACTGAGGATCTTGATGAGGATGAAGTATTTTATTTCATTGACCCAATAACAACTGTTGCGAAGGCCTTGAATAAGGCAAACATATAATATCTAGGTTTGTTTTGCAAAAGACCCCTAACACAGGAGGACATGGAAAGAATTATAGAGATACACAATTTAATAACTAATTTTTGGGTAAGTTGCATCTTCACATATTTTTATTAGCTATGACAATTTCATATCCGTTTTTTTGTTTTATATTTTCTATATGATATGATAAAGTAAATTTTTCCATTTGTAGGAGTTTTTAAACCCCGTGGCCCGGGAACATGCCGATCTTGCAACTGCTATAGGTAGTAGTGATGGTCCAATGCAGCACAAAAGTTGACATAGAAAAGCACAAGTGAGTCTTTTTGATACTCCTGAGGTTCCCCTCAAATCCATTGATGAGCACAATGATGTTGACAGACATGACACGACGAAGCATGATGAGCTGGAGCCTGGGACTCCACATGACTCCAAAGAGGAACGCATTGTAGATGGAGAGGAAGCTATTCTGCATGGAGCGTAATGAATTAAAAGCACCAGATCACTAGATCTCACCTTTTTGGTGGATAACACATGTGTTTCGATCAAGATTCAGAAGATTACAGGTATTTTTTAATTAATTGATTCATTTTTACCATGAAATTGAAATGGACATTTGTTGAGATTATTATAAATTAATGGATAACATGTTGTTGCAGGAAACAATGTTTTCTATAGAAACTTGAATGACAAAGACTTGGAGCTTTTTGGCCCCACCATTCACACATGGTTGAATGTCCAAGATAGAAAAAAGAAATATGAATTGATAGACTGCATGGTAAAATTGTTCGGCAATATGTTCAACAAGAAAGTGGTTACAAAGTTAGCCGATGAGAATTTAAAATATACCAGGGCCCAATATAGGGAGAAATTGCAGTTAGACCTCAAGCATGAGCGCCCTCCCATGGTTCTAGAGAAAGAGTGGAAGGA
>JZKD02S2028102.1:398203-431068 GCA_000966675.3 Picea glauca
CTCATGTAGATTTTTTTTTTTTTAAACCTACAGGAGACGTGGAAAGCGACGAAAGTTCGTCACAAGCCATTGATGAGTTTTTACTTTGCCAAGAGTTTTTGTCGCTATTGCCACGATTTTTTGTCACACCTTTCCACTCTTTTTCGTTGCACATATGACATCTGAGTCGTAAGTTGTTGGTGAGTTTTTACTCTGCCAAGAGTTTTCGTCGCTATAGCCATGATTTTTCGTCACACCTTTCCATGCATTTTCGTCGCACGTATGGAATCTACGTCGTAAGATGTTGGTGAGTTTTTTTACTTTGGCACGCTTTTTCGTCCCTATTGTGACGATGTTTTGTCACTGTTTCCATGCTTTTTAAGGTAAACCTATCTTGAGGGTGATGGCATGTGGTGGACTTATGTCGTCGTTGTTTCCACGAGTACCTAGTTCTTGGATATAGAGATGAAAAAAATTCCACGAAAAATAGTCTTTTCTTTCATGGAAAGTGCGATGGATATGTTTGGCAATAGCAACGAAAAACCGTGGAATTTTTTTTCATATGTAGTAGTGTGCATTTTCTTGTCATAGAAATGATCTGAGAGGTACTCCTTCTGGAGGTACTTCTTGAACTACTTCTAAGTGATCATATTCTCATTAATATGTTCAACTTGCTTCAGTTGATCCCACCACACTGTAGCTTTCCCATGTAGATGGTAGGTGGAAATTATGGCTTCTAGGTTTGATGAATAGTTATGCAATTGAAAATACCTCCTGAGTCCAAGAAACCATGCTTCAACATCATCTTCCCTTTCTTTTTCACCATCAAAGGAGGGTGGCTTAATCTTCTTTAGCTCTCCTCGCAAACTGTCCACTTTCTATCTCCTTCTTTGGTGCCTAACATGAAACACCTCTAGACTGCTTATGGAATCATCTGATGCATAAAAATTTCTTATTGAGTAAGGAGGTGAGTGGTGTCTATGACTTCTTCTAGCACTTCTTGAATAACCAAATCTTCCACGATCATCTCTTCTTTCTTGAAACCTTCCTTCTTCCCTTGGCTCAAATCCATTCCTTGTTTTCCTCTGCAATTGGTTTAAGCTCTGCAGCACTCGAGCGTTTATCTAACTTTTCTCTCTCATCAAACTTTCATTGTCTGCATTATAGCTCCACACTTCTATTTTCATGCTTCTTATAGTTTCTATTAATGTTTCCTTCTCTCCTCTTCCCTTGCATCCATTGGACTCTGTCTCTGCAATACCAACTCTGGTATTCTGGCCTTTGGCCTCTCTGTCATGGCTAGAGGATCCCTCACCTTCTTCTATCTCTCGAATCTTCATTTTGAGCTGATATGTTTAATCTCTTAATTCTGCAAAATGTTCAAGTGACCATTTTGTTAGAATTATGCATATAAAGAAAATTGCCAAACAATGCTACAAGTCCTTTTTTTCTCTTCTTATTTCATGAAGAATATATCCCCATTCTCCACAAAATAACAGTGTCGTGTTATCCTTGGCTAATAAAGAATTTCATTCTGCGTAGGCGCTTCCCTCAAACCATGTTTCAAGTGACCACGATTCAAATCCACGACTTAGTCCCTTCCTTAGCGCCTCGCTCCGTGTTATTTCACACAGGGCTTGTGCGACTCACAAACCCGTGGCTAAGTTACCACCCAAGCCCCTTTTTACCTGTGCATAGGATTGGGGTCGAGACCAAGTCCTTCGGACTTTGATCTTTGTCTATTCTTTGTTGTCAACTCCTGTTTCCTCCCGGAGTTACCCTTCGCCAAAATATCCATTATCTCCACCACAAGTATCGAACAATCGATATTTAATCTCCCGTCAATTGAACGACCATGCCCCCATATGGAGGATTCATGAGATCAATGATCTGCGACTTAATAAAGTGTTGGGATGGACGATCCTCTATTAATTCAGCACTCCGGGGGTCTGAGACAATCAGTTCCTACACTACTCAACTCCTCGGAGTGACAATTCACCGAAGTGCTTACCCTGTCCTTCCACTGCTTGATCCAATGGTTGAGAAAGGTCCTAAAGGGATCCTAAATCGATGGTCTGCATGCCTTTGTGACTTCGACCTTTGACACTTTTCGTTCATAGAGACTTGAAAACCCCCAAAGTACTAAGTCTTCAGACTACGAGATCTACTGCCGTGTGTCTTCTAGGATCAATGGTCGATATGTACTCCGGCCTTCGGGAGTTCTCGACCCAATGCAACTGTCACATATTTTTCTCCAGAGTTTCCAGTCTTCGGACTACACGATCTGTCGCTACGTGGAAAAATACTAGAAGCAGACATGTGGTGGAATCAGGCGGGTGACACATGTCACATTCTAACTGACATTTCAATTCCATAGGTTCATAACTCACTAACACATGGCACACATCCCATGTGTCCACATCATCCCAGGTGAGTTCCGCGAGCCACGCCACTTCAGAATTTTGAGCTTCAGAATATTTTACGCTTGCATTCCTCAAGTATCTCAAACTCAAAAATTTTGAACTACTTAACCTTTTAGGGTCCACATCACCTCCAGGTGATGTCATCATGCCCCAACACTTTGAATCTTCGAGCTTCAAAACTTCAGGCTTCGGGATTTTCCATACTGGCACACTTCAATTCTCTTGAGCTATGAATTCCCAAATTGTTGTGAGATCTACGACTCACAATCACCCATGTGTAGATCTGACATTCCTCAACACTCCTCAAACCTACCACTCTATTCAACGGTCGACGAACTTCGAGACTTCGAGAGATTTCACATCAACGCATTCCATTTCTCCCAAACGTTGAACTTTTGAACTAGTCAATCTGTTGACACATGTCCCTTTTGATGAACAGTCTAGATGAACTTTAGACTTCAAGACTTCGAGAGTTTGTGCATCAGTACACTCCAATTCTGCCGAACTCTAAATTCTCGAACTGGACAATCTGTCAACATGAGTCTTCCTTAACATACGATCTAGATTAACTTCAGACTTCAAGATATTTTTCGGCATGCAACATGAGGTCTTGCTTCTCCTAAAGTCTCGATCCTCTGAACCACCATGAGATCTACAACTCACATTCACTCATGCGTAGATCTGACGGTTGAGACTTAAACCTACTCAACATTTGGCTTCACCTTCATTGGATGACCCTTGTTCACATACCATCTGATCCAATGATCTCATACCTCTCTTGATCTCGCAGTGGAGATCGCTCCCAAATTCGAAAGGGACGATCATGATCCTTTGATCCCTTACAAAGGATCTTTGAAATTCTATCTCCTGTGTAGATTCTACAATGCCATTCCTCCTAATATTTTCAACTTCACGGTCAGAATTCGATCTCAACCATGAGACTCTGACCAACAGAGCCAACCCATACCAGCCTGGTGTTTAAACCAGAAGCTTTGATACTAATCTGTAACATACCCCGCCACCTTCAAGCCCACCCTTGGACTTATTTATCTTATTGATACCTTTTTAATTTAATAAGGATGCATAAGAATAAAGAGCTAACGAGATTCACAACAATAACCGACAATCATGCATATTCTAAATATTTAATTAAACGACAAGTAAATACACAATGAAATACAATGATATACAGTTAAATAATACCAAATCAGAGAACACTTATATTTATAAAACAAGACACCAACTGGATGCAGACCAAGGACGTTCCACCCAACTGTAGACACTACTATTCTAGATATCAACAACAGTGTCACCCCCGAGCCAGGGCTATGAATCCACAAGGATATTTCTAGCGTGTTACTTGGCTTCCCGAACCAGTCAATACTCAAGCTCTCATCGACTTTCCCAACACTCACAACAATCCAAGTACCCAACTCTCTTCTACCCGTATTGCACCACCCAAGAGAATGGACCCCCACCCTTCTCCGCCATGTAGTCCCTTAGGTAGTCCTTCTCCTTCTAGGGCTCCAATGCAACTGGTCCAGAATCTCCATGCTAGAACTCTCAGGACTCACAACTGTGAACAAATTTGGACACAGTCCAATGCATCTCAGACATGCAAGCCTCAAGTCATGGATGGATTACACCAGGGACCTCTACAACCAACAATACCATGGATTCTCTTCAACAATTTGTTTTCCTTTCCCCAATCCAAGATACGGATGAGGAAAGATGAATGGGTGAAATAAATGAATGGAGTGAGATCTCCATGGAAGGTGAAAAACAATGAACAATCCAGTGAATGAATGCATGAGGGAAGATTAAACTGACCAACAACATAGAGAGGATGAGAAAATGAGAGAGAGAGAGAGAATGAACCAACAAATGGATGAGCCAACCCTTCCCCCCAACATACCAGGGGTGGGTTTAAGAAATTTGTGGGGAATCAAGAACCTCTTGGACCCCCCCCAAGAAGCTTGTGTAATTGATCCACTCCCTTAGATAAAAAGGGTAATCAAAATAGGAAATAAACATTTATCCCCTCAAGCCCCCTCTCTTGTGTAATCACAGCCCCCTATAACTCTAGTCCTTGTCAGTCTAACAGCCAATGATGTATTTATTATTAAAAATGATCAAAACATTACATTTCTTGGGCACACTGGCCTTTTAATAATTGTTTGGGCACTCTGGCCTCTCAGCAGTGTAACAATAGATTATTTAAAATGGGGGCTCAAAACTTGGGGTGTTACATCCAACATTAATTAATAAGTCCTAATAAATAAATAAGAATAAGTCAATGTAATAAGAACTAATAGAAGCTTATACTTCTAAAAAGATATTCCTCTAGAATTTTCTTTAGAAGGTAGAACTAGTATAAATAAGTGTAGGAGGTATTGGATATTTTGTATTAATAACCCCTTTCCATGGGTCATGTTAGGATCCAATCCTAACCCCTTTCCATGGGTCATTAGTTAATAGGATATTTTTTATATTTAATAAAGGCCAACATTAATTAATAAAGACTAATAAATAAATAAGAATAAGTCAATGTAATAAGACCTAATAGAAGCTTCTACTTCTAGAAATATCTTCCTCTAGAAGTTTCATTAGAAGGTAGAACTAGTATAAATAAGAGTAGGAGGTATTGGATATTTTGTCTTGGATATTATTTTAATAGAGCTATGCTCTGCTGTAGGTTTCCCCATCGATGAGGAAAGTGAACATTTATATCATAATAAAGTTCTCTTTTTGGTGATTATTCTGGTGTTATTTTGGTGTTCTGTTGATATTTTTTAGAATATATCATTATTATTATGACATTGCTTGATAGATATTTTATGTTCTACATAATATATTGTATCAGGAATATTTCAAGTGGTATTAGATCTCTTTCCAGGGAAATACTTGTGGGCTAATTTTTTTTCCAGGGTGGAGACGTATTCTGACATCTTTAAGCTACAAAGATGTGTCGTTATGCGCATAAATATGCGGTTGGAAATTCATACACATAAGAAATATAAGTGGTTCCTAAGCGCACATCTATTGGTCACCCTTGTAACCCATGTTGGTACCCCTTTGAGTGGTAGCACATCAAAGAACACATGTATACAAATCAACCTAGGCATCTTTAAGTCCTTTGTAGATAAATTGATTAGTTGCCTGACTTCTATAGTGTCACCAAGAAAAACACTCGGGAAGTGACTCTCTAGTACCTAGGTAGTTAGGTAGTACGGCTAAGGGTATGGTATAGCCTCCTTATTTGGTTCCTTGATATATTGGGCCGAGTACTACTATTGGACCCCACACGTATATAAGAGAGATATAACATAGGGAAAACCCTTGACTGTAGATTCCCTGCAAACCCTAACCCTTGGGAACATAACAAAACAAATAAAAGACAAGTTCAATTGTAGTGCATTAACCTTGTCGTCTACATTGGGGTTGAAAAATTACTACATCTTGCATCCCCTTAACAATTTGGGCATTCCTCCTCTGTAGTATTATTCATTTCAGAGTATAACTCTGTAGGATTAAAAATGAAAAAAAAGAGTCTGGGCCTCTCTGCACCCTTATCTGTGACCTATCCCATTGCATTCCTCTCTTCATTCTGATTGCAGTGGTACCCTTAAATTTTAATCCTTTTTTTTTCTACGGACCCAACCCCCTCTGGTATGCCTTTCTTGAGACCTAGCCCATTGGATTCCTCTCTTTGTCCTGATCACCCGAGTACCTATCATTTTTAAGCCCATTCATTTTCCATCCCGACACCTCAGCTGCTACCTCATCCTTTACCATGCCTACTACTCTCTCTCAGTCCTAAGAAACCTTGGAGGAAGGAGTCTCCCAACTGGAACACCACATTGACGGTAACATATAATCCCTCCGCAATGAATTCAACATAGCCCTTGACAATCAATTCGACAAATTGGTGCAACTCTTCCTGGGTAAGAATGTAGAGACAAACATAGAAGAACCTCACTCTTCTCATTATGAAATTACTAAGTCCTCTTGCTCCCTTTGGAGTTCTCCACCTTTTTGGACTAAGGTGCCCAAAGTTGAAATGCATAAATTTGATGGTTCCAACCCAGCCAGGTGGGTTTCTCAAATGGAACAATACTTCTCCCTTCATGATATTCGATATGAATAGATCAAACTCCATGTAGGGATTTTGTACTTGGATCAAGAATGTTGGCAATTGTGGCAATGGCATGATAAATGTTATCCAGGACATCCCAATTGGAACATGCTATCTAAATATGTTTGTGCCTGTTTTGATCGAGAATCACAATTTTTGGGCCAATTCACTAAGCTGCACCAAACTGGCTCTGTCACAGACTTCATCATGACATTTGAACAGTTGACTATCCGTACCAAGGGTTTATGAGATGAATTATACCTGAAATGTTTTATCAGTGGTTTAAAAGAAGCTATCAAGGCTCACGTGAACATGCATCATCCTACTACCTGGTTGCAGGCATGTCAATTAGTCGAGGAAGTAGATACCATCCTCCAGGTGCCATCCTTGAAGGATCTATTTACAAATCGTCCTCACCCAAGGGATACCCTTGCTTCGACCCAAAATTTGAAGGTCCAAAAGGTCTCTCCAACCAAAATGATGGAACGTCGTAAGAAAGGCATTTGCTACTATTGTGATGAAAAGTGATGCAGGAGCATCGCTGGCAAGCATGTGGAGTAGGACCTATCAACATCTGGGAGTCTGTACAGAATCTCAACACTGGAAGTTGCAACAGATATTTTGAAGCATGCCTTAACTCAACACCGGAAAATTTGAGGCACACTTGAGCGATCACGAGTGAAGTGGGAGTTTCCACTCCGGCTCTAGAATGCGACTGGACTAGGATAGTTGGCAGGATAGGTTTTGATGTAGAAAAAAAGTTAGGGGGGGGACCTAAGAACCCTCTGAGATAAATAGAGGTTATGTATGCCCAAATGATGCTAGCTACAAGTTAGTAGGAGATTTTTGAGTTTTGAGTTTTTGTTTTGATTACAGTTGTAGCCATTTTCACTGATGAATATAACAGAGGAAAATTGACCCAATGCATGGTGTGGACATTGTTTTACAATTCTCTGTTATTATGCTTTCATGAATGAATGAATGAATTTTGTTAGGAATAGATGGAACTGTGAATGTTAGGATAAGTTTCAATTGCTTCTCTTCTGTCGAGTGCTGCAAGGTGTGCACATAGAAAACAAGGAGTGCATTAACGAGATCTGTTTTGATTCTGAAGCTCAGAAGAGATAGCACAAAAATTTCCCTTTACAAGGAGTGCAAAGAGACTGGTGCAATGTGTGCACAGTCGTCCACAAGAATTTGAACCTTGCGTAAAGATCTGGTGCAAGGAATGCATAGATCTAGGATTCGACTAAGTGTCGAAGGGACTTTGCGAGAAGTCGAAGAACCAGAAAAGGAGAATGCCAGGAGGGAGAGAGGAATTTCTCTTCGAGAAAATCCTTCGGATATGAGTTATCAAAATCCCTGAAACGAAAGGAGTGCATGGGAATTCAAAGTCTCCACAAGACCAAGCTTAGGGCGAATAATGCTTTTCATAAGTTTTAACGAGATCCAAGAAACAGACTCGCAAGAAGGACAAAGGTCAAATCCTTTGAATCCTTCGAAAATATTCTAAGTCTAAATAAAGCGTAAGCTTAGGGGGAAATATCTAGACCATCCAATCAACATCCAAACAATGAGGAGAAAGCGCAGAGGAGGAAAGATGTCAGCCATTTGGTCTAAGCGCAAAAGAATCATAGCCACTCGATCAAGGTAAGGTGAAATAACGATAAGATTTGAAAGTACACAATAGGAGTGGGGTTACAAAATTCTGAAATCATCGGAATCATCCATCAAGGGGGACACGTGGCGAGAGATTAGTGTTTCGCTAACTTGTGACTCAGAGAAGTCAAAGGCATATTTATAAGAACAAGCGAATCGTGAAATCATGATTTGATTTGAGCCGTCGGATAAAGGGAGGATATGGGCCATCAGATTTGAAGCATCGAGAGTTTGAACCTTGGGAGAACAAAAGTGAATCATATCGGAAGTTCCCGATACACGAAATCGCGACGCGCTCAGAATATTGACCCATAGTCATAGCGAAGGGTCACATCGATGAAGGAGAATAGATGGGCTAGCACGCACTAGGCTCTTGTCGAGATTTTATAGGTCGAGAGAGTTGGGGTGACTCACATGCGAAGACCCGATATGAAAATTTGTGATGCGCCTTTTGATTTGGCAAGTGGTCACAACCATTGTCACGTAAAGGAAAGGGCTTAGCCAGAGAAGAGCCAATGCCCATTTAGCATTGAGGTTTGAAAAACACTTAGGAGAGGGCCTGTGGATCTCACACAACCTATGTATTTGGAGAAAAGACTTGTGTAAGTTGATTTGGGGTCCAGCTGAGACCCGAAGAGTCGATTTGAATTAGTATCTTTATTGATCCTTGATGGGGAGGTCAACAGCCTTGACATGACAAAGGGGGGGGGTCTGCATCAAGTGGTATCAGAGCTGAAGTTTTTCTTGTAGAAAACAAGCAAAGGAGAGGAGACAAAAGAACTCGAAGTTGTACTCTGTGTGTGACAGATAGTCAACACAATGCCACCCAGGAGACGAGTGGAGGCACCTTTAGCCAATAGAGGTGTAGAAAGAGAGATGCGAGAACTTCATGCAAGATTAGAGGTGACAGAGGCAGCGCAGAGATGAGAACCTGATGCTGGAGACATCAACGATGAAGAGAGAGAAGAACTAGAAGCTGAAGAAGCTACAGGAGAGGATGTTTCCAAAGAACGCTTTCTAAGAGAAGTTACTAGATTGGGAGGCAGGGCCAAGATAGAGGTACAAATGTATGAAGGCAATTTATATGCTGAAGAGCTGTTGGATTAGATAAGATCCATGGAAAACATTTTGACTATGAAGATGTCGATGAAGAGAGAAAGGTGAAACATGCTATCACTAGGATAAAAAGACATGCAACACTATGGTGGGATGAACTTCAGGCTGAAAGGAGAAGCAAAGGAAAGCAAAAGATAAAGAATTGGGACATAATGGTAGCCAAGATGAAGGCTAAGTTCATGCCCAAATATTATCAGATCAATCTTTTCAGGAAGATGCAGAACTTGAGACACAAGGGGATGATATTTAAGGAGTACATAGAGGAGTTCTATAGGCTGAACATTAGAACTGGACAAAGGGAGAGAGACGAAGAAAAAGTTGCCAGATATATGAATGGCCTGAGATATGAAATCTAGGATGAGCTCAGCATGATGTCGGTAAAGACAGTGGAGGATGCTTATCAGTTTGCGCTGAAAGCAGAGGAGAAGTTGGCTAGAAAACAAAGCCAGTGATGAAGAGGCAAAATCCCAGCCCCAAACAAAATAAAGGGAGTTACCCATGACAAGGCACATATGTCTAATGACGAGACGAAGAAACCACATAATCACTCGGAAAGAGGAGGAAGTTCCCGAGGAATACAAGGTGGTGGAAGAAGTTCTTCTAGAGGAAGAGGAAGAAGAGGAGGAGGCGAAATAAGGTGTTATGCCTGTGGAAAGGCAGGACAGATGTCTTGGGAATGTCCCAAGAACAAGAAGGAAGGAGGAGGTGAAGCTCACATTTCATAAGAATAGAGAAGAGATGTTGAAGCAGAAGGAGCAGAGGATGGAATATCCCTCATGTTGAGGAAGGTTCTCTTAAAACCGGAGGCATAAGTTGAAAATCCAGTGCAGAGGAATAGTCTCTTTATGACAACTTGCAAGACTAAAGACAAAGTATGCAAGGTGATAATTGATAGTGTTATCACTGACAACTTAGTATCCACAAATATGGTGGAGAAATTGGAGCTGGAGACAACTGCACATCCGAATCCATACAAAGTCTCATGGTTGCAGAAAGGACACCAGGTAATGGTTACTAAACAATGCTTGGTTGAATTTAAGATATGAGGATATATAAGAGTCCAACCCGGGAGAAAGAGTGCAAATATCCCAAGTCCCTCATAGTTGACGAAGCTCAGGAAAAATAACACCTGGTCAGATGCACAGACCCTATAGGAATTCACAGAGGTCGAGGAAATCTTTCACAACTTTAGAGTAGAGAATCCTGGGAGGGGTAGTGTCATTTTTTGCACAGAGCCATAGCTGCGAAGGTTGCAGAGGAGAAGCAAAGGTCGAAACCTTTGATACTTAAGAAATCTTCCAAGGAGAAGAAAGAGAAGTGTATGCTCAAGGAAGAGCTACAACTGTCATTAGATTAGCTGGAGCGAAATAGATCTAGGTCATCGAAAATGTACGTCTAGACGTGCGCAGAAGAGAGAAGAAACAGACGACAGAGACACTTCGAGGTAGAAGTGGCGAAAAACCAATAACCGTTGGATCTTGCAGAGTTGCAAGGCGGTTAGGGTTAGGTGCCTCAACCCATAAAGTTGCAATAAGTGTGAAAAGGAAGTCAAACCATCCCTGACTTTCGCATCTCGAAGGTTCGTGAAATAGGAGCACGAAGGCTCGATGCCCCAACTTGTGAGGTTGCGAGTTTCGAGAAGTGCGAAAAGGAAGTCAAATCATCGCTAACTTTCGCATCTTGGAGGTTCGCGAGATAGGAGCACGAAGGCTCGACGCCCCTACTCACAAGGTTGCGAGTTGCGAGAAGTGAGAAAAGGAAGTCAAACCATCACTGACTTTCATGTCTCGGAGGTTTGCGAAATAGGAGCACGAAGGCTCGACGATCCAACTCGCGAGGTTGCGAGTTGTGAGAAGTGAAAAAAGGAAGTCAAACCATCGCTAACTTTCGCGTCTCAGAGGTTCGCGAAATAAGAGCACGAAGGCTCGACGCTCCAACTCGCGAGGTTGCGAGTTGCGAGAAGTGCGAAAAGGAAGTCAAATCATCGCTGACTTTCATGTCTCGGAGGTTCACGATATAGGAGCACGAAGGCTCGACACCCCAACTCATGAGGTTGCGAATTGCGAGAAGTGCGAAAAGGATGTCAAACCATCACTAACTTTCGCATCTCGGAGGTTCACGAGATAGGATCATGAAGGCTCGATGCCCCAACTCGCGAGGTTGCGATTTGCGAGAAGTGAGAAAAGGAATTCAAACCACCGCTGACTTTTGCGTCTCAGAGGTTTGCGAGATAGGAGCACGAAGGCTCGATGCTCCAAATCCCGAGGTTGCGAGTTGCGTAAGGAGAGAAAGGACACCATACTGGTTAGGCCTGTGGCCATAACCATCGATCAGATGAGTGCGGTTAAGGGATGGCAGGGTCTGTATCAGGTCCCATAGGGACTCGGGGAATTCTATTCTTCGGAGAAAATAAGAGAAGGGGAAAAAAGTTTTATTATGCCATAGTGGGTGCGTTACAATTTGGTATCAGAGCATGGTTATAGCACTCGTCCTGCTTGGGCTCATGAATGAGTTGCGTAGAACCTCCATTTGGAACACTCCTAAGAGGAGTAACCCTCTATCTTAAACCCTTTTATATTCAAAGGATCAAAGTTTGAAAATAAGAACCTGACTGTGTATGCATGTGAAAGAATTATGAATTTTTGTGTGGGCTATAAAAATGTATCTAACTATTGACTAACAACCAACATTTGTCTTTTGCACCTAAGTGAGTGATAAGCCATGGGAATTTACAGATGCAGAGAATGGTGACTCATCAAGAAGTGGGAGAGGGCTCCCATAATAGAGACGAAGAGTCTGATGAAAGAAGGGAAATAGGGACCCCTCCAGATCTAGCTAAGACTGTGAGGAGTCTCATGGTCAAGTTGCAAACCTGCAAGGCCGACAATGAAAGCATGATTAAAGAACAAGAAAAGAAAACAAAAATTAACACAATTTTACTGCAAAGTTTATCCGATCTGCAAAGACAAATGCAGTATGAGCCTGAAACTCAGAAACATGGTCATGTCAGTGGCCACACTGAGAGGAGCACCTCGAAAAAGGTCCACCCCAGAGGTAAGGGACCAGTGCCAAGTGATTCCTCTGAGAAGGAAGCTGGCGATTCATAAGATTCTTCCAGCAGCAGAACCAGTTCCTATTCTCAAAGAAAACAGAAGAAGCAAAAGACTTCCAAGGGTCATAAATTTGAGGAATTCAGAAAGGCCAAACCACCCTCCTTAGATGGTGAGATAAAGAAGGGAGAGGAAGCAGAGGAATGGCTGCTTGGACTAAAGAAATATTTCAGATTCCATGATTTTTTAGAAAATTTGAAGGCCCGAGTAACCACCTTCAATCTGAATTGAAAGGCTTCCATTTGGTGGGAAGATCTTAAGAATGTGAAAGGGGTTCGCGAAGAAGATCTGTCCTGGAAACAATTTGAGAAATACTTCTGGAAGAAGTATTTGTCGGAAAAATATTTTGACGAGAAGACAAAAGAGTTTTATGAAATCAAACTCGGGCAACTCACTATAGAGGAATATGTCAACAAATTCCTCGACTTGTTGAGATATGTGCCTTATATAAAAGCAGATAAGGTAAAGGTGCAACGCTTCATCAGTGGGCTACCCAAGGACTACCGAAACATAATTGAATTTGATGAGCCAAAGACCCTAGAATTCACTATTCAAAAGGAAACATATTGTCAGGAACAGTATGGACATTGAGCAGAACCTCGTGAAGAATGGAAACCAAAGAATAGTTCAAGGTTTTAGAAAAAGGGGATTAAATCCCTAGGATTTAAGAACTATAAGAAGAACCCAAGAATGAACTTTCCATCCCAGAGTGTACTCCAGCAGAACCTTCCCTCATCGGGTGGAATTAAAATTTCTAGACCTGTACCAGTAAAGACTGATAACCCAAAGAGAGACCCTTTGAAATGATGGGGTTGTGGAGAAGAACATCTTCTGAGAGACTGTCCACACCGACAACAGAATAGTCGGAGGATTTATAACATCCAGGAAGATACTACAGTCAATGATGTGGCCAAGAGTGTGCCGCAGATTTATGCAGCCTTGGATAATAACCAAGCTGACCATCAAGCTTCAGTGGTGGAGATAGAAGGTATGATCTCCAACCATTTAGTGTCTATTTTGATTGACCCTGGTTCAAATTTGAGTTATATAGCCCCTAAAGTTGTTGATAAGTGTAAACTACAGCCACAAAAACAAACCAAGCCATGGTTGGTGCAGTTAGCCACTGGCACCAAAAGAAGGGTAGCAGAAGTCATACCAGCCTGCCAATTGATGTTGGGTGAATTTCCCACCCAAGCAACCCTTAACATATTACCCCTCAGATTTTACGATCTGTTGATTGGTATGGACTGGCTAGCCGCCCATAAAGCCAGATTGGACTGTTACCATAAAACCTTAGAATGTGTGAGCAAAGAAGAAAAAGGATGACCCTTCTAGGGATCCGAAAACCTGTCTCAGTGAGACAAATATCAACTCTGCAAATGAGAAAGTATTGCCAAAAGGGATGTCCCCTATATGCAATATAGGTATCAAAAACCATAGAAGGTGACAAACCCAGCCTTGAAGATCATCCTACCCTGAAAGAATATAGAGATGTGTTTCCGGAAGAGCTACCAGGTCTACCTCCGAGAAGAGACATAGACTTCTCGATAGAACTTGCACCGGGAGCGGTGCCGGTGTCTAGGACACCCTACCGGATGAGCACACCCAAGTTAGTTGAACTCAAATTGCAATTAAAAGAAATGATGGATAAGGGTTATATTCGACCCAGCGTGTCTCCATGGGGAGTGTCGGTCTTGTTTGTGAAAAAGAAGAATGACACCCTTAGACTGTGTATAGATTATAGACAATTCAATAAGGTAACCATAAAGAACAAGTACCCCTTGCCCAGGATCGATGATCTGTTCGATCAATTGGGAGGCACATCTATTTTCTCAAAGATCGACTTGAGATCAGGATACCATCAAGTCCGAATCAAGGGTGAAGACATCCATAAAACTGCCTTCCAGATGAGGTATGGTCACTATGAGTTCGTGGTAGTTCCATTTGGGTTGACCAATTCCCCTGCCACTTTTATGTGCTTGATGAACAATGTACTCGGTAAATTTATATATAAATTTGTGCTAATTTTTATTGATGATATATTAATTTACTCTAAGAATAGAGAAGAGCATGAAGAACATATTAGGCTTGTGCTGCAAGTACTCAGAGAGCATCAACTCTATGCTAAATTCAACAAATGTGACTTCTTCTAGAAGCAAATACATTACTTGTGTCATGTTCTGTCTGAAGAAGGGGTAGCAGTGGACCCTGACAAAATCAGGTCTATCATGGAATGGCCTACCCCAAGGGATGTTTTAGATATCAGATCCTTTATGGGATTAGCAGGATATTACAGGAGATTTATAGAAGGATTCTCCAAGATTGGTTGTCCAATCACTGCCCTCCAGAAGAAGGGGACAAAATTCCTATGGATGCAGAAATGTGAAGAAAGATTTCAAAGCCTGAAACATCTACTGACCCATGCACCTGTGCTGAAAATTGCTGACCCAGAAGCTGACTTCCTCATGTGCATAGATGCCTGTAAGGAAGGTCTCATAAGAGTCCTTATGTAGAAAGGAAGTGTGATCTGCTATGAATCCTGAAAATTGAACGAGCATGAAGTAAACTATGTGACCCATGATCTAGAACTGGCTGCCATAGTGCATGCCTTGAAAATGTGGAGGCATTACCTCCTGGGAAGAAAATTTGTACTTATGAAAGATCACTGTGGATTGTGATACCTGTTTGATCAACCAAATATCAACGCCAGACAGGCTAGATGGATGGCCCTCCTTAGCGAATTTGATTTCGAAATCAAACACATTAAAGGGAAAGAAAATAGGGTTGTCGATGCCCTTAGCAGAAGCATGAAAACAATTCACCTGGCAGCAGTGAGCACCTGTGAGACAGATGTCAAGGAAAGAATAAAAAATGCACAAGAAACAGATCCCTTTGTTCAGACCATGACCATGTACCTACAACAAGAACCCACTGGAGTAAAATATGAAGAATATCAGATGACCGAAGGAGGTCTTCTCACTTACAGAAACAGATTTTATATTCCAGCGTGTGACGACTCGAAGAGGTTCATTATGGATGAACTACATAAAATACCCTACTAGGGTCATCCAGGATAGCAGAAAATGGTCACTGCCACCAGGAAACAATTTTATTGGCCTGGATTGAAGAAAGACATAACTGAGTACCTAGCCAAATGCATAGAGTGCCAACAGGTTAAAGTAGAACATCGACACCCAACAGGATTATTGCAACCTTTACCAATCCTAGAATGGAAATGGGAAACCATCTCCATGGATTTCATCACTGGATTACCAACCTCAAACAAACAAAATGACACCATTATGGTGGTGGTGGATAAATTGAGCAAGTTTTCTCACTTCATCCCCATCAAGTCGACCTGTAAAGCAATCGATATCACCTAGGTATTCATGAAAGAGATATTCAGACTGCATGGTATGCCGAAAGAGATTGTGTCTGACAGAGACACAAAATTTACTTCCAACTTTTGGAAATCACTGATGGCTGGTTTAGAGACCAAGTTGTTGTTTAGCACCTCCTATCACCCTCAAACCAACGGACAGACAGAAAGAGTGAATCAAATATTAGAAGACATGTTAAGGATGCATGTAATGCATCGACCCAAGAAATGGGAAGACTACCTACCACTCGTAGAATTCTCCTACAACAACAGCTACCAAGCATCCCTAAAGATGATTCCCTTCGAGGTTCTCTATGGTAGACTGTGTAATACTCCAGTCAGCTGGAGTAATCCCGTAAATAGGATATCTTTTGGACCCGACATGTTAAAAGAAATGGAGCAACAAGTGACTCAGATAAAACAAAATCTGAAGGTCGCTCAAAACAGACATAAAAGTTATGTTGACCAAAAGAGAACTCCAATAGAGTTCAAAATAGGAGACCATGTATATCTCAGAGTTAGGCCCAGGAAGAGTTCCCTGAAAATGGGAGCTTGTGCCAAGTTGGCACCTCGGTATTGTGGACCCTTTGAGGTTCTAGATAGAGTAGGACCTATAGCCTATCGGCTAGCACTTCCTCCCATAGTCAAAGCACATAATGTTTCCCATGTTTCATTATTGAAGGAATATGTACATGATGCTAATCATATAATTGATTAGTCTGTGATTCAAGTGGAATCGGAGGGAGAATTTCTACCAGAACCCCAATGCATACTGGACAAAAAGGAAACCCTACTCCGAAATTGAACCATTGCACAGGTCAAGGTGCAGTGGAAACATTTTTGCCTAGATGAGGCTACATGGGAAATGGAGGATGCCATGAAACAGGCATATCCGATTTTGTTTACATCTGTACATGCATGTCATGTTGATAGATAGAACATCGAGGATGATGTTCCTTTAAGGGGGAGGGAATTGTAACACCCTGTTTCCCCCAGTCTGTAAAAATAACTACACTGGCCAAGTATTGTGGCAAACTCAAAAATGTGAAGGTGTAATGTGAATAGACCTTGTGAAAAAGGTCGATGAATGTGAATAATATTATGAATATATATATTGCAGGACTCCTGAGAGGGGAATATGCTGAAAAAGAGACCACGATGGCTGGATAAAAGTAGTGGAAGGCACCTGGAATGGTGGCGTTAACTTCCACTGAAAACCAATACCGTATTTGGTCTTCACTAGCCCGGAGAACCAAGAGTGGCTCGCTGGCCCGAACTTAATTACTTGTAGGTTGGTAGGTGGATGGATCCTCATGCGTAATGAGGGATGGGGGTAAAACCACCCATCCGTAGGGTCCTGAAACCTAACCACAATGAGGAAGATCGTGCCACACGCAACCTCGTCGGAAAGGAAAAAGGCAGGAGGAGTGTGCGATCACGGGTAGATGCGAGGGAGGAAGAACTCTGGAAAAATATGCAGAGTGAGTGATAGTGGAGAAGAAGGAGAGTAACCTTCATTCTCAGTCACTGGCAGAAAGAGACACAGTCTCGCAGTATCGTGGTCTCAACTCAGGGGTGGCTAGTGGTAAATCCATTGGGAGTCGCTGAGCCTACGGTCGGGTGGAAACGAGCACCCCTCTCAGCAGTTGCATCACCTCTGGTGTTTTTCTTATAAGTGTTTTGTGTCTGGCATCTTGAAATATATATATATTCTGAGATTTATGCTCATAAGATGTGAAATTGTGAATGATTTCAGTGCAAGAATGTATGTATGGTGTTTTGATCAGTACTGGTAGTTGCATGTTTATAATGGAAAGACTACGTATGGATTATGTTTTCATAGATTTCTATTTATATGCATACTGATCTAATTCAGACTTCGCGTATAGTTCTCGAGAGAGAGATACCCTTATCTACCTCAGATAGTACCCTAGGTAAACCTCCCCATAGAGATACCCTCCTTGAAAAGCCCATCAAGAACCTGGAAAGAGGATGTGAAGGCGCAAGGCCTTAGTAACCCTGCACGGGGAGGAACGATCCTCTTGAAATCCCAAGATGGCTGTGTAGGGATAAGTATCGTTTGACGGGTGAGATCCTATCAGAAGATCTGTGGTCATTCACGACTGTTAGATTGGAAGGAGAAGAGGGGGCGTTAAATGCCTCAACCCCTTTCCTTTGTTTTCACGAGTAGCGTTAAAGGCATAGCTCAGGAGAGGTAGTGCAGTTATGCACAGGCTCCCTGTAAAGCAAGTAGAGACCGAGACCCACTCAAGTCCTATACTTGATGAAGGTGAGCAATAGATGTGATGAAGACTCTTTTAAGAGTCAAACCCAGCAGAAAGAGCACAAAGCTCCCAAGTCCCTCATAGTTGACGAAGCTCAGGACATATAGCACTTGGACAAATGCACAGACCCTGTAGGAATTCACAGAGGTCAAGGAAGTCTTTCATAGCTTCAGAGTAGAGAAGCCTGGGAGGGGTAGTGTCATTTTTTGCACAGAGCCATAGCTGCGAAGGTCGCAGAGGAGAAGCAAAGGCCGAAACCTTTGATACTTAAGAAATCTTCCAAGGAGAAGAAAGAGAAGTGCATGCTCAAGGAAGAGCTACAACTGTCGTTAGATTAGCTGGAGAGAAATAGATCTAGTTCGTCGAAAATGTACGTCCAGACGCACGCAGAAGAGAGAAGAAACGGACGACAGAGACACTTCGAGGTAGAAGTGGCCAACAACCGATAACCGTTGGATCTTGCAGAGTTGCAAGGCGGTTAGGGTTGGGTGCTTCAACCCATGAAGTTGTGAGAAGTGTGAAAAGGAAGTCAAACCATCACTGAATTTCGTGTCTCAGAGGTTCGCAAAATAGGAGCACGAAGGCTCGACGCCCCAACTCGCGAGGTTGCGAGTTGCGAGAAGTGTGAAAAGGAAGTCAAATCATCGCTGAATTTCATGTCTCATAGGTTCGCGAGATAGGAGCACGAAGGATCGATTCGCCTACTCGCGAGGTTGCGAGTTGCGAGAAATGAAAAAAGGAAGTCAAACCATCGATGACTTTTGCGTCTCGAAGGTTCACGAAATAGGAGCACGAAGGATCGACGCCCCAACTCACGAGGTTGCGAGTTGCGAGAAGTACAAAAAGGAAGTCAAACCATCACTGAATTTCACGTCTCGGAGGTTTGCGAAATAGGAGCATGAAGGCTCAACGCCCCAACTCATGAGGTTGCGAGTTGCAAGAAGTGCGAAAAGGAAGTCAAATCATCGCTGACTTTCGTGTCTCATAGGTTCGCAAGATAGGAGCACGAAGGCTTGATGCCCCAAGTCGCGAGGTTGCGAGTTGCGAGAAGTGAGAAAAGGAAGTCAAACTATCGTTGAATTTCACATCTCGAAGGTTCATGAGATAGGAGCACGAAGGCTTGATGCCCCCACTCGCGAGGTTGCGAGTTGCGAGAAGTGAGAAAAGGAAGTCAAACCACCGCTGACTTTCACGTCTCGGAGGTTCGTGACATAGGAGCACGAAGGCTCGACGCCCCAACTCGCAAGGTTGCGTGAAGAGAGAAAAGATGCTATACTGGTTAGGCCTGTGGCCATAACCACTGATAAGATGAGTGCAGTTAAGGGATGGCAGGGTCTGTATCAGGTCCCATAGGGACTCGGGGAATTCTATTCTTCAAAGAAAAGAAGAGAAGGGGCGAAAAGTTTTATTATGCCGTAGTGGGTGTGTTACAATTGTGGAGCCCGATTATCTTCCTGATTCAAAGGTCTTTGTTTTCAGTTATGTTTATACCCCATGAAGACTATACACTTAGGAATAATGTACACTCCTACACGTAGGGGATCTTTCTCCCCTTGAGAGGTTCGGGGGGCTCATCCCCTCGGATGGGGGGTCCGGGGGCAAGCGAGCCCTTGAAAGAAAAATTGCCTTGTAAATGTATATTGTAATTTGATAGTAAATCTGACCATTCATTATAAGGTCACAGATCTGATGGTAGAAGTTATGTTAGGGTTTTTTTCCCTAGAAGGCAACCCTATTTTAAGAGGGAATTTTATTGCAGCTATGTATTGTTGCAAATATTTTATTCTGAGAGAGGAGACTATGAGAGAAAGAAGAGGAAGTTACAATGGGTGTGTTGTAGGTTGTATCCCTTCATTTTGTTGGATAATAAAAGGAAGGACATGACAATTTCTCTGGTGGACGTAGCCCAAACTGGGTGAACCACATATATCTATGTCTCTATTGTATTGTGTATCTTCTGTGTTTTATTTCCACATCTGTTTTATTTTATTTCTCTACAATATTGTTTTTCTAACATATTATTATGATATGTTATATAAGAAAGGTAAGGAAAATTTGGTTCTTGATGCTTTATCAAGGAAACATGAGGAATACAAATCCCTTTTTGCATTATCCTTACCCATACCAAATTGTCTCATTCAAATCCATTGAGAATGGATATATAAAAAACACCATGGCTCAACTCATCCAAAGGATTTGGGAAGATCCCAACCCCCATAAGGGTTATACATGGAAACAATATACGTTAAAGTCTAATGGGAACATTTTTTTGGTAAAAAAATCATTTTTGAAACAAAGGTCCTTAGAGGAGTTGAACTCATCACCTACAATGGGTCACTCTGGATTTCATAAAACCTATGAATGAGCTAAGTGCTCTTTCTTTTAGGAAGGCCTGAAAAAAAAATCTATAATTTTGTGGTAGCATGTGAATCTTTTCAAAGAAACAAGGGTGAGATGGTGAATAATCCCAGGGCATTGTGACCACTATAAATCCTTGCCACTATATGGAGTGACATCTCCATGGATTTTATTGTGGGTCTTTTGAAATATGGTAACAAACTAGTATCATGGTGGTAGTTGATTGCTTTACTAAGTATTCTTTATTTTATGTCTTATTTCACCCGTTTACGCCATCCATAATTTCCCAACTCTTCATGGATCAAATTTTTAAGATTATCCATGGCATGCCAACTTCCATTATGTCAGATAAGAATCCAACATTCACCAACAAATTCTGACCAGAGTTGTTTAAACTTCAAGGTATGTTGGATTACTGAGAAGGGAGGATGAATCAGTAATAAAGCAATATATTCCTTTTAACCATAGTATATGAGTGTTGTTAATCTTTATGATCAATTTACCAATATCATTCAACAAGTGAAGAATAAATAAACCATGAACAATGAGTAATCACACACATACATAGAACACCAATATTTTTACGTGGAAACCCAATGTAGGAGAAAACCACTTAATTATTGTTCTTATATGTCTTAAATTACATTCATTGGAAGCACCAACTTCCTTTGTTTTCCAGCTGCAATTGGAAGGAGGCTCCAACCCCCTATATTTTTATGTTACAACCTTAGGGAATCTCCAACTCCTAAATTCTCTGTCTCCAACCCAAAGGAGGCTACAACCCCCTGTGTTCTCTGACTACAAATGAAAGGTGGCTATAACCACTTATCCTTTCCTTGTCCTATCACCCTGAAATATAAGTGTCAAAGATATGATGAAACCACTTCCACACTGTCACTATGAGATATACCACTGTAAATATGTACCAACCTATGCCAACAACCTGTAACCAAACTGTGCCAATAACATGTAACCAACCTGTACCTATACTCAGCCTGTGCCAATAACCTATAATCAACCTATACTTGTACTCAAGCCATGTCAAAAAAAACAACAGGTACATGACCTTATGTGTTGTAGGTCACATATGTGCGTGCCATTTCTATACTGCAACATGTGTATGTACACGACCTTTATATATTGTAGCCTGCATACATATTCTAAGAGCTAGGGTTTTCTCCTTTCTGAAACTCTGATCCTTTGCTACCTCTGTCACATCCACCTACAACCTGTCACTGTGTCCAACCTGTAACTGTGCTCTATGCATACATATTCATGCATATCCTTTAACATAATGCATCTATGTTTCTCTAGTCATTTGTCATACATGTGTATACAATCATGATCAAGTGTAATAACACTCACATGGACTAGAAATAAAAACCTCACTTATATATAGCCTCACACCACACAAACAACTTCACAACCACTTCACAACCAAAACCCTCAACCATGTACCAAGAAATACAAGATATGCCTCAACACTTAACCCAACAAGATGTACCAATGAATAATGCCAACATACCACTGATGTATTTCTATAGATCTAGATCATACCATAAGTTCCATACAACCAAAAACCTCTCTAGGGAAAAACCTCAAACTCCCATGACCATATCTCATGGAGAAAACAACATCCAACTACACATAAGAATATGACATACCTTTTGAATATGTAGATAGATATGTGGTACATGATCACTGTAGACCTTCCTGGGAGCTTGCTTTCACACTCTGAGAACCTGGCACCTTCAACAACTCAAGCTTTCATGGATTTTCCCAAATGTATGTGCCCTGTTATCCTTCAACCCACGTACGTACACGCCCTTCTCCACTGTAGTTTGTGTACACCTCAAAAACTAAGGTTTTTTCAGTAAATCTACAACTCTGAAACTTTCGTTGTCAACCCTACTTTGCTTCCTCAGACTTGAGCAAATTCATATGTATCAATGAGTAGATGCAATAAAATTTTCACAAATAATAGATATTCAATGTGCTCATTAGATTATAATAGGATACCCTTTATCTCTTATGTATACTCTCCAAGTATATTCCTCAAGGGTTTAACTTCTAACTAACTTTACCCAACTTCCTTCTTTTAGGGATAACCCACTTCTAACAAATTGTCCACTTACAACCACTTTGTCCATAAATAGTAAGTTCTCCACTTCTAGTTGCAACTCATTTATTTTTAATTATTTTCTTAATGAAACCACTTAACCCATAATTAAATCCTAGTTTCACCCACTTGATCAGTCAAATTCTTCTAGGAGCTTCTAGAATAATTTAACTTCTTTGACCTTCTAAGGGCTTCTAGAAAACACATGAGGGTTCTCCAACTTCACAAGGCCATAAATCTCTAACCGTGAGGAGTTGTGTGACGTTCCATGTATCATCGAAAACATAACGACATGTACTATCCATCTAAAATAGTCTAAACTTCAAATATATTGATCTTCATTACATTATTCCTCAACCAAACTTTGGTTCCTTAACCACACTGTTGGGGCTACAATAAATTGCTACCGGACTTGCTTCAAGGGTTGACATCAATGAAAACCAACCCAAATAATCAATAATCTCCCCCTTTGGCATTGATGACAATACTTTGATGCAAAACTAAAGTATCTTCTCCCCTGTGACCATTTCTCTCCCTGGAATCATGCATATGTGATCTCTCAAAACATCAGAATCTCTCTCCATTCATATGAATAATCTCTCCCCCTTTAACATCAATGGAAAAGGTAACTTCCCATTGGGGCTACTCTCCTTGACTGAACTATCCCTGGGGTTGCTCTCTCTGACTGAACTCTCTCTAAGACTACTCTTCCCAAACTAAACTGTCCTCTTTATGGTTCTTCCTCATGTAAATATAAGACATATAAGATAAGCATTCAAAAGCATTCATTTTTGGAGTGGAAACTACTCTGGTTCTCTGTCGAAGATACTCAAAGCATTCCCTTGGAAGTGGTTTTGTAAATATATCTACAATCTGTTCTTTGGTTCCCACATATTCAACTCTAATGTTTTTCTCTGCAACTTGTTCCTGTAGAAAGTGAAACTTGATTGGAATGTGCTTTTTCTTGGAGTGCATCACTGGATTCTTTGATATTCTAATGGCACTAGTGTTGTCACAAAATATCATAATGGGATCATCATACTCAATCTGTATATCTTTCAATGTTTTTTTCATCAATAGAACCTATGTACAACATTGTTGCAATATACTCTGCTTCAGCTATAGACAATGATATTGATGATTGTTTCTTTCTTATCCAAGATACCAAACGCTCACCCAAGTAGAACTCTACTCCACTTGTACATCTCTGGTCATCAATGAAACCTTCCCAATTTGCATCTGTGTAAGAAATAAGTGATAGCTCCTTTCCTTTTGGATACATAATCCAAACTCTTATGTACACTTGAGATACCTAGATATCCTCTTTACCAATAGAAAATGTGATTCCTTTGGTGCTTCCTAAAATCGTGCCACCTATCCAACTGCCTACATCACATTTGTTCTGGAAGCTTCCACATAAAGTAAGTTTCCAATCATTGTCCTGTACTACCTCTGACCTGTAGCCTTTGAATCATCATCTTTACTTAACTTGCAACTAGTTTTCATAGAAGTATTGACTGGTTTGCAATCTTCCATACTGAACCTCTTCAACATGTCTCTGATGTACTTGGTTTGAGAGATAAAAATTCCTTGTTTTCTTTGACATATCTAAAGACCCAAGAAAAATGATAATTATCCAACTAATGACATATCAAACTCATTCTGCATATCCTTTTCAAATTTATGGCTCATCATGTCATCATCACTACCAAAGATATTATTGTCAACATAAACTTCAATTAACAAAATACTATCTTGATTTATCTTGATGTAGAGGTTGTTGTCTGCATTTCCTTTTCCAAACCCTTTTTGTTGTAAATATCTGTCCAATCTGGAATACCATGCTTTGGGGGCCTGTTTGAGACCATACAAGGCCTTCTTCAACCTACAAACATAATTTTCATTCTCTGACAACTGAAATCCTTCTGGTTGCTCAATGTATACTTCTTCTTCTAGTTCCCCATTCAAGAAAGTTGATTTCACATCCATCTTATACACTTTAATATTCTTGGAGCATGCATAAGCTAGTATCAATATAATTTCTTCCATTATGGGAAATGGGGAAAATGTTTGTTCAAATTCGATACCTTCTACCTGAGCATATCCTTTACATACCAATCTTTCTTTATTCATGGTAACCCGTCCACCTTCATTCAATTTGTTTCTGAAGACCCACTTTGTACCTATCACATTCTTGTTCCTTGGCCTTGGAACCAATTCCCAAGTGTCATTTTTCTATATCTGATGTAATTCTTTATTCATGACTTTGATCCAGAATTCGTCCCTGCTGGTTTTTTCAAAACTGCTTGGATCAACTGTCGACAATAGTGCTAGGTATTGTTGTTCTGTTGAACTAATTCTTCTTCTAGTTTCAACTGCTGCTTCTTTATTTCCAAATATCTGATTTTCTGAATGGTTGTTTTGTACTTGTATGCTAGGTATCTTTGGAGGTACCCGAAGATCTTGTTGTTCTTTCTCTACTTCTTCTGATTGCTCTTGTTCATCTTAATCTTCTGCTACTTCTTCATCCTTAACCTGTTCCAAATAATCCTTGGCTTCTTCTTTTATCCTTCATCCACCTGTCTCGTCATCTGTCACGCTGATGATTTCCACTATTTTTTTGAGCTTTAGGTTGAAGCATTTGTATCATTTCCTTATGCTTGAGTACCCAAAAAGTATACCATTGTCAACACGAGAATCAAACTTTCCCATGTTTCCATTTTCCCTTTTAATATAACATTTTCTTCCAAAAACTCTGAAGTGCTTCACATTGACTAGTCTTCCTTTCCATAACTCATAGGGAGTTTTATCACTTTTTTTTTCTTCTTCTGAGAAATACTCTATTTTGAATGTGAACTAATGTATGCCCTGCTTGTGCCCAAAATATATCTGTCAACTTGGAATCCATTAGCATAGTATGAGCCATTTCCTGTATTGTTTTGTTCTTCCTTTTGACAACTCCATTTTGTTGTGGTGTCCTGGTGACGAAGAATTGCCTCGTTATCCTATGTTTACTACAGAATTCGATAAACTCCTTGGAAGTAAACTCTCCTCCATTGTTCGATATCAAACATTTTATTTTCATATATGTTTCATTTTCAACCATTTCCTTTTATATTCTGAAGTTCTCAAATTCGCCTGACTTCTTCCTTAGAAACAAAATTGTAGTCCTTCTTGTATAATCATCAATTAATAGCATAAAATATTGCTCACCTTTTAGACCTTTTTTTCTAGTTGGTCCAACTAGATCAGTATGCACAATTTCCAGTGGTCTTGCTATGGTGTATTTCTTTGATTTGAACGTGGTATTTGTTTGATTTCCTTGTTGACAATGCTTGCATAATGTGCTTGTTGGCTTCATGATCCAGGGGGGAATTTATCTGATTTCTTCCTTTGTGCTGACCTTGACAACAATATCGAAATTTACGTGACCCATCCATCTGTTCCATAAACAAACTTCATCTGCCTTTCCCAAACAACATTTTTATTTTCCATTTTCACTTAGTACATATATGTTGCTTGAAGTTCTCATAGTTGTCACCACCACTCTGCCTGAATATGGTTTTCTTATTTCAGATTTATGAGAATACAAAAATTATTTGTGAATTTGATCACACATTTGACTAACACTCAAAAGATTATGTTTCATATCTCCCACTAGTAGAAAATTTTCTACTTTGGCATCTTTACTTCCAATTTTGATTGTAGCCCTTCCAATGATCCGGACTGAGTTATCGTTTCCAAAATATACTGAGTCATCTCTTTCCTCTCTCAAGTTTAGAAACCTATCCTTATCACCTATCATATGTTTTGAGCAACCACTATCAAGATACCAACCAAGTTTCTTTTGTTGAACTTGTAGATCAAGTGTGCATTCTTCATTGTTATACTGATTCTGTTTTCTTATCCATTTTCTTTGAGATTCCTATCTGTGATTGTTGTTATTCTGTTGTGATTCTCTTTGGGGGACTGTCATTCTACAATATTTGGCCACGTGTCCAAAGTTGTTGCACTTTTATCATTCCACTTTAGTGCTCAAGGATTCAAACATGTTCTAGTTTCTTCTTTGTGTTTCACTAGGACTTCTTGGATAAACATTTTGTGCATGAATTTCATAGTTTTTTTATGTTTTTGTTATTTTCTCTACAATTTACAGCCTTATGTCCAAAATTATTACATGAATAACATAAACCAAAGAACATAGTTTGATACTTGGGAGTTGAAGATCTCCTGAAGGGAGTTACTCTTCTGAATCCATCATCTTCTTGAGACCTTTTTCATTATGACTATTGTTGATTCTAGAATTTGAATCTTCTGGGTGGTGGAACATCTCTATGATAAATACTTTTGTCTTATTCCTTCTTAAGAGATCCTCTGACTATCTTTGCGTAGCTTCTTGATTTTGTTTCTTGATATGTAGTTTTGGAGATTTATCCTTTTTTTGTCTGATTGTATCCTAGCCTAGACTTGTCATGATGTTTCCTTTCACTGTTGATAATGTTATCCAAAACCTTATATCCATTCTACATGTTTTTATTTTGAAGTTCTTTTCTCAATGTGACAATCTATGCTTCCAAACCTCCAATGATCCTGTCTTTTTCTTCCAATTGCTCTTTGAGTGTTTCTTCAATTCTTTTGTCTTCTTCAACTTGTATCTTTAGTATAGTGGTCATCTAATCTAGTTCTTCAGAGTTAGAATATTGTGTTTCCTCTTTTATTTTTAGTTTTTCCTATAGTGACCTATTTTTTTTCTTTTCCCTTCTTATAACTTCTATGGAACTCAACAATTCTTCTATGTAGTCAACTTCTACCTCTTCATATTCTTCTTCATTTTCTTCTTTATATGAGTCTTCTACTTCCATGAATGGACCCTTTCTCTCTCACTTTCATTGATTTCATATTCGTCTGATGAGGATCTATCTTATGTGGTGCATAAACGTTTCTTGAAGACATTGTTTTTGGTTCTTTTCCATTTTTATATTTGTTTTCTATTTAAACCATTTTATTCATTTCTTTTCTTTTTCTTATGAGGAAATTTGTTAACAAAATGACCAATACCATCACAATTACAACAAATCAATGGAATCTTACCTCTATATTTTCCATCGGTTCCCTTTTTCATCCTTCTAACGAAGTTGGATACTTCTTCATCATCTTCTGAGAGGTCACTGCTACTTCTATTTGACTTTTCCTTTTGCTTGACCTTTTTCTTTGACTTATTAGATGCTTTGAATGTTTCTTTTTTTGTAACTAGATTCTCCTGTTCGGTTCTCATTTCATAGGATATGAATATACCATGTAGCTTGTCCATGCTTATCGAATCTAGATCTATTCTTTCTTCTAGTGCTAAGATTTTAGGATCAAATCTCATTGGGAGAGATCTTAACACATTTTGAACAACTATAGATTCATAAACTTCTTCTCCCAATCCTCTAATTGCATTCATTGTTTCATCAACTTGTAAGAAGTAGGTTGCAATATTTTCATCTTCCTTCATCTTTAGTTGTTCAAATTGACCTCTATAAGTTTGAAGCTTTGTTGCCTTGATTTTTGTGTCTCCTTCATAAACATTCTGAAGTTTGTCCCAAATATCCTTTGTAGAGATGTAATGCATAACTTTGACATATACCAAATCACCCAGACCACTCAGGATAGCATTTTTGGCTTTCAAATTATTTAGACTAAGTTTCTTTCTATTTTCATTTGTTGTCACACCTTTTGAACATAATGGATGACATACCTTTTGAATCTATAGATAGATCTATTATACCTGATCACTGTAGACCTTCCTGAGAGATTTCTTTCACACTCTGAGAACCTGACACCTTCAACAACTCAATATTTCATTGTCTTTCCCAACTATATGTTCCTTTTTCTCTTTTATCTTGCATACGTACACACCTTTCTCCACTGCAACCCACATACGCCTCAAAAAATAGGGGTTTTTCAGTAAATTTGCAACTCCAAAACTTTCGTTGTCAACCCTACTTTGCTACCTCAGATTTGTGTAACTTCATATGTATCAATGAGTACATGCAATACAATTTTCACAAATAATAGATATTCAATGTGCTCATTATATTCTAATAGGAGACCCTTGCTCTCTTATGTATACTCTCCAAGTAGCTTCATCAAGGGGTTATCTTCTAACTAACCTTACCCAACTTCCTTATTTTAGGGCTAACCCACTTCTAACCACTTGTCCATTTACAACCACTTTATCCATAAACAATAATTTATCTACTTCTAGTTGCAACTCATTTATTTTTAATTATTTTCTTAATGAAACCACTTAACCCATGATTAACTCCTAGTTTCACCCACTTTACTAGTCAACTTCTTCTAGGAGCTTCTAGAATTATTTAACTTCTTTGACCTTCTAGGGGATTCTAGAAAACACATGAGGGTTATCCAACTTCACAATGCCATAACTCTCTAACTGTGAGGATTTACATGACATTCCACATATCACCAAAAAATGACATGACATGTATTATCCATATAAAATAGTCTCACCTGCAAATATACTGATCTTCATTACATTATTCCTCAACCAAAACTTCGGTTCCTTAACCACACTTCTTGGGCTACTATAAATTTCTACTAGAATCGCTTCAAGGGTTGACATCAATGGAAACCAACGAAAATAATCAATAGGGTACTTAGTTGAAATGAGCACCACATATAATCCCCAAATCGATGGTCAAATATAAGTGGTAAACAAGTTGTTATAAATTATTTGTGATGCTTCACTTAAGAAAATATGCACTAATGGGAATAATGGTTTCCCCTTGAAGAATGGTGGTACAATACCACTTATCATGGTGCTACCAATATAACACCACATGAAGTTATCTATGCCCCAAAACCATTGTTAGTGGCTTCATATTTACCAGGAACTTCCAAGTTTCATTCACTGGATCACAACCTCCACATCAAAGAAGCCATTCTCTATTCACTTAAGGATGATTTGGTTCCACCTCAAAATAGAATGAAGAAACACACTAATCAGTAGTACTCACAGTGTTCTTTTGCAGAAATGGATATATTAGGTGTTTTTTAACCTTCAACCCTATAAAAAAATATCACTCAAAGAAAAAATCCACCAGAAACTTTCACCAAAGTTCTATGGACCCTATAAAATCATTAAAATCATTGGAAAATTTTCCTACAAACTAGCTATTCTATCCCACTCTAAGATACATGTAGTATTCCATATGTATTTTCTAATATAGTTAATGGGATCCAATTACATCATGTAAACTAACCTCCCATAAATTGATGAAGAAGGGTCCATTTGGCTCTAGCCAAAAGCAATATTGACTACAAGAGAGTGTCAATTGTGCTAGCACATGGGAATTATAACTGATTCTATAGCAATTTCCACACATCTATCCTTGAGTACAAAGTTATTTTTGAGGGGAGGGGGGGGGGGGGGCGGGTAAGTTAGGGTATTATCCTAACCTTCCTACTTTAGGTTACTTAGGATTTAATTGATTAATATATGTGGCTATATTATTTGAAGAAAGCCCTGTAATAGGGGCTTCTTTATCAAACAAGGCCCACTAGGTAATTAGCTATCATTAATGATGGGATCACAAATAGTTAATAATTTTTATATTGAGAATATATTTATATAACTAGAAGGATTGGAATGTTTTTCAAGTGTTATTGTTTTAATTGGATCTTTTCTCATAATAGGTTTCCCCCTCAAAGAGGCCCATGGAAATTTCTCTCCCTTTTGGAAACATTAATACAAGAGTTTATTTCATAGGAATTAATCTCAATGTCTCTTAAATTTGTCATTCTACACTTGTATTTCTTTGAATATCTTGTTTTTTATTCAATTTTAATGATTAAGGATCATTGAAAATTGCAACCATACCTTCTCACCATCCTAAAACATATGTGAAACATGTCATTGATCATGTCATTTCTTGTAATTGGAATTTTATTTTTTTAATATATCATGTAATTGTTGTTGTGTGAGCTAGATTTGTTCAAGAAATTATATTTCTCCATCTTCCTCATTATGAGCATGGGAGGAAACATCCCATGAAAATTCCATGGGTAGAGATACATCAATTGGTTTCAATGGGTGTAACTATTGTGGATTATTTGGTTCTTGGGTGTATCAAATACACTTAGTCAACAATTTGGAACTCTTGGTACATAGAAAAAATAAAGGATACAACTATTTTACTAAGAAAAGTGAAATTAATTCCTTTATTTAACATACAAATAAGATAAATCTAGAGAGAAAGGTGAAGGAAGACTTTGAAGTAGTTCCTTCATAAACTTGTGGAGGAAGAGATGGTGGACTCAAGTGAAAAAGCGTCCATTAAACCTACACACAATTATGCACCACAAATTTCTCAAAATATCAACAACTTTCATGGTTAGTATTAAATCCAATGAAAAAAAAATATAAATCATTCTAATGCACATTTAGTGGGGGAAATAAAAATATATTCTTTGTATTACTAATAGTGGAAAGGATATTACAAACAAGAACACTATTACCTAGAGTGAGTAGTTCATATTGTCTCAATTCTATTGATTGAGAATCTCGTTACATTTAATCATCAATACATGCGTGTAAGCTTGTGAAGTGTAATGCAAAGTATATGCAGGTGTTTAGTTTCTTATCTATTTGCTAAAAATTAAGTTATCTATTAATTGATCAAAGAAACAAAACTTTTAACTATGAAAGGAAATCAACACAAACTTGGTTCCAAACATATGAAAATCATCAAAATGTAAAATGAAACAGTTACATAAGCTTTCTAATTTTAGAATTTAACTAATAAATTATGCAATTGAAACAAGTTTTAATCAACTAAATAACTTATATGAACATCCAACATTGTTTCAAAACACCATATAAAATCATAAGTAATAGAATTTGAAATAATAAAACCAAAACAACTTCAATTAATTGCAGAATAAAAGAAATAAAAGATGAGCAATGCAACCTTACACAGGGGGAACTCTTGCATCAATTATACATTGCTAAAATGACTCCATAAACAAACTATAAAGTAAACACCAAGTTATAAACTGCTCATGAAATGCACAGAAACAAATTCTTCAAATCAACAATAGAATATGAATTTTATATTAATATCAAGAGTAATTGATTTACATAATAGAGAACGTCTTACATAGCTAAAACCATAAACATTTATTCAATTCAAAATAAAGATTTGTTGAAACTCCAATTATGAATTTTTATAGGAAAATGATTACAATTCGTATTTTTGAGAGAATGGAAAAAATGTTGCAATCCACCTATGATAAATTCATGGTTTCACACATGAATTCCCCCCCAAAAAATATCGATATCTGATCTATGTGATTTTTTTAGACTCGATCCCCAACTTGCACCAACAAATCTGTTATTGTTATTTATGCTCACTTTGACCATGCTTTTGACTTCGCTCCATTGTTGATCTGGAACATGTTGGGTTGAACTTGGCAGGTGGAGAAGCTCCTCCAATTTTTATTTTTTTGTACCATGCCTACACCTATACAGACCAACAACCTTAGATACATAATTAGGGATTGGATATAGAATGGTTCTTTTTCTATAGATACTAAATTTAAAATCATTTTACAAAGAGAATACATGAAAATATAAAAAGAATGGACCTTTTACCTGGTTTTTACCCTTTGTAGCTCAGAGCATAATTGCATATCAAAATGATGGAAATGGAGGATAAGATAGTGAATGTGGCAGGATTTTAGGAGTATAATAAGCAAGGTAAGTGGCAAAAATGATGAAAAAAAAGGTATTCTACGTGTTCAACATTCCCTCATACCTAATGTTTTACATGTCGTCATGCAAAGACAAAATTTCAAAATTTATTCCTTATTATTTCAAAATTCATGAAATTTACTATTTTCTATTTTTTCTTTGAAACCGATTATTTAGGCTTCTTATCCTGACTTTTAAATCTCTGAATTTTGCTCGAAGTTTTCTATGGGTATCTTTAAGCTTTTGATTCTTCTTGTATCATCTTTCCATTTTTTCCAACATCTTCTAGTTCTGAGTTTTCAAGACTTGATTCTCCTCCTTAATATGACTTTCCCATACTTGTAATTCCTTAATTTCTTCTTTTAATTTTTTTATTGTGTTTTTTTATTCATGAAAAGAGGATAGTAGACTATAAACAAGAGATGGTACGTGATCATAATCCTCTCATTGTACACTATCCTTTATTGTGTCTTTTTCTTCAAGGTATTTGATATAATCATACCCTTCTTGTTGCGACATATCAATCTCTGGGCTATTGATTTTTG
>JZKD02S2028102.1:502866-525957 GCA_000966675.3 Picea glauca
GAAGCAAACGAGGCGAGTGGCACCCTTGGAGCACGTAGTGCGTCCTGAAGGGCACATCGCATGGATGATGATGATGAGACAACCTAGATGACCTTAAGACCTTAACGCCTGATAAAATTCTTAAAATGACTCCCCTAATTAAATTGTCACCCTGCTCAAATCAAAACCTGAATTAAAACATCTCTAAGATAAATTGACCAGCCCAGAGAAAAGGTCCTACCAAAATAAACCTAGGGCGTAAACTAAAACCCACCTAGGTGTGAATTAAAGTCTTCTTAAAAGTAAAGGGGGGGTAAAATAATGAGGGAAATAAATTAAGCGAAACACATGGCCTTTAAATGATAAAGAAGAAATAAAATTTTATTAAAGTGTGGGAGTATAAAATCTAGAATTAAAAAAAAAATATATATATATATATTGAAAAGATTAAAAACCGCATTTATCTTTTGGGTTTAAAAAAAAAAAAAATAACAAGAGAATTTAATAATAAGATTGAAGAAATTTAAGGAGTAATTTAAGGAGTGATTAAGGAGTAATTTAAGGAGTAAATTGAGGAGTGATTAAGGAGTAATTTAAGGAGTAATTTAAGGAGTGATTAAGGAGTAATTTAAGGAGTAATTAAAGGAGTGATTAAGGAGTAATTTAAGGAGTAATTTAAGGAGTGATTAAGGAGTAATTTAAGGAGTAATTAAAGGAGTGATTAAGGAGTAATTTAAGGAGTAATTTAAGGAGTGATTTTTGGGGGAGTGAGGGAATTGATTCTTTTAATTATTAAAAAGAAATTAATTTTGGAGAATCATAGGGATGAGCGACACTTGGATGGCGGAGAATGTTTAGAGGTTGTCATTAAAAAAATTAATTAATTAATGATTCGGAAATTAGGTTAGTCTCAAATTTCTATAAAAGAAAGGAAAATGAAGGAAGAAAAGGGGGAATGGCTAGCGTAACGTTACGCTGCTGATTTGTGGCTTGACGGGTTGCTTGTGTGGAGTTGGGTTTATCTCAGCTGTGTTGGAGTGGTAGCTCAGCCGTGGAGGCGAGCTGAGACGCTAGTCTATCTCTGGTTCTTGTGTGGCCCCTTTGCGGCTCGGGGGGCTAAGGGGGAAGCAGAGTACCCTTAGCGTTTGGCTGGGAGGTACTGGTGAGCTTTCTTTGGTCAGCAAGCAGAAGAGGCACAGAGCGAGAGAAGCGGCAAGGAGAGAGGACATGGCACAGAGCGCGAGACGTCTCCGAAGCGGGCGAGTGGCTATGGTATGATTTTTGGCAATATTGTTAGAAATGGTTAGTGTTAAATTGTTTCTGGCGATTCGTCTTATTTAAATGGTTACTGAAAAAAAATATATATATATTGTTTATCTTTGGAACCCCTCCGTCAATTCATTTTTACTACTGGCAATTGTTTACCTTCTGGCAATCGTTGGGCCTGGCAGTTCTTTTATCTTGGCACTTCGTTTTAGTTCTGGCAATGCGTTTTTGGTCTGTGATTTACTTGGTTGAATGAGCTAGGTTGTACATTTTGTGTTTGGGGAGTTTTGAAGGGGATTCCTTGCATTCATTGGCGGTTACCTCTGTGTGTCTGGGTCTGCGCTCAATTCAGATGAGCATCTTTATTTCGTTGAATGCTGTGGTATTGGGTGATGTGCAACTGTTATCGGGACTGGTTTCAACAGTTAATTTGGGTGTTCTCTTCCAGACGGAGCATCCATACTTATCGTTCTTTTTTTTATGGGCCTTTTGTTATTGCTTGGTTAGTGTTTTTTTTGAGACTGCAACTTAATACAGTGCGTTTGTTGGGATAATGGTCGATTTTAAATCACAGTGAGCTTTCCACCTTGGGTCGATTTTATTTTTACAGCGAGCCTTCCATCATTAGCGATTTTTACCTTAGTCGTTTCGATCATGAATTTGGGCGTGTTGCTCTGTTGCGGGGCGTTTTTGGCCATTGTTATATGGGGCGTTTAGAATTATTACGGGGCATGTTGGCATTTGTACTTGGCATTTTTGTGCCACTATTGAGCGTATTTGTATGCGTTAATGGAGGTCTGCGTCTTAGCTAACAATGCAAAACTGTATGCTTCCAGAATGCACTCAATCCCTTCACATTCAAATTACTGGTAACTGCAAATCTAAATTACATGCAATCCTAACTAAATGCAAAACAAATTAAAGCGAATCTGGTGTATCCTGGCATTTTCTGATAATGCAATCTGGGTAACTGCAACTCTGGTGTACCCTGGCAAATACAGAACTACGGTTTATTTCTTGGTTGTAGCGTGCTGCTGAATTACCTCTGTATTAATGTCACTGTTAATATAGGGTTCTATTATGTTAGTTCCGTAGCTTAATTTCGTGGCTGAAATATAGGGTTCTATTTAATGCTGTCGTTTAATGAGGGTTCTATTCTTGTTTAATGTGGGTTAACATTATCGTTGTAATATGGGGAAATGTGTTGGGAAATATCAATTGGTTAAATGTTAGGGTTAATGTTAGGAATTAAATGTTATGTTTAATAATCATGAGGCATAACATTAAGTGGTTAGGATTATGGTTAATAATGTGGGTTGATCTTATGGTTATACGGTTGGGTAATATGGTGGCTAATATATAGGTTCTAATCTGGGGTTCTAATATTATCATTAATATTAGCAGTTGTCATTTCCAATTCTTGCCATACTAATATTTGTTAAATTGAACGTAAATGCTAATGTTAAATAGCAATGTTCCTATTCGTTAATCAAAATTGCCCAAGTTGACGTTTAAATTGCTTAGTTATATTTGGTAAGGTATGGTATAATTTCTCAGTTGCATGATAAGGATATCAAGTTTTGGTTGCATGATGGGTATGTCTTTTCCTACATAATTGGCATATATGTTACGACATGATTAGTAGTGTTAAATTAGTAATTTGCTGCTGCACGATTGGTAGGTATCCTGTCGATTCTCTAATTGGCAATATCATTTTAAATAAGGCAATGCTGGCTGATTTAGTGTAAGGTTAGTGCAACATGAAGTTCATGCAATACTTTAGTTAGTTAACAGAAATGTAATCTTGATTTTCCTTGCAATATGAAGCTAATAAAATGTTTGGTTAGATAACAAAAAGGTAGTTTCGATAGCCTTTGAAAGAGCTTTAGAAAAAAATTTGTAATGAACAGTTAACGTTAGTACAAGCAATGGAAGTTGAGGTAATGGGATGTTAATGGGAGGTCATCTTCAAATGCTATTACCATTAACCATTGTCATGTTTGAACCTTGTATGGTGTATGTTGTCTTTTGATTGCGATGATACCTTGTTATTTTTAGTTACAATATGGTGGTAGTCTTGTATAATTACAATAGTGTAAGGGTATTGTCCTTTAGTGGAAAGTTACTAACCCTTTTACGGATATGAACGATGATTTATAAATTTGTAATTGTGATATTTTATTTTGAAATTGTAATTGTATTGTTCATGCCATATAAATAAATTGCAATGTTATAATTGATACCCTTGAAACGTATGATCCTTGTCTTTATTGCAATGTTGTTATCCTTAGAATACATAACGATATGGTTATCTTATTGTAATGCTAGTACAAACTTTCGTTATTGATAAAACATGCATGGTGGAATGTCTGGGAATACGTATAATAAATTACCCCCATTCAGTATATCAGGGTGGTTGTTCTTTAGATGATGTCGAACCTGGGTGTTCGTTGTCAGAGTCCTTGTCGCGTGACTTCTGTAAGGGGTGCATTTGTTCTTCTTATTTTGTTATACTTGATTGTGGTCAGTTTTACCTTGTCGCTAAATGTTTGCGTTGTGCACCTTATGCCTATGGTCTTTTAGTGATGCAGTTACTCATCATGTGCTTTAGTCTTCTTGTGATGAATATCGTGGTCGCGTCTTGTTGATTGTCTAGGGCGTCGCATAGTTAGCGTGTTGTTACTTCTACACGCGCCCACACACTTAAGAAAAAAAAAAAATTGCACCTGTTATTAGAATGGTTGTTGTAACAAGGCGGTATGTTACATAGTAGAACTTGTCTTAGTACTCAGATCTAAGTTTTGGAAATTAATTTTTGGTATTTTATCTTATGTATCTGAAGGAAGGTTTTTCACTACTGTGGATCTATCTTTTGATGGCAGAGCTATTGGATCCAGGAAGACTACATGTGTATTTTCAACTTGAAGATATATCGAGAAACCTGATATTTTATTTGCATTCTCATTTGTATGCTATCATCGGTTCAAATGAAAGATTAATTTTCAAATTTGTTATATTTATCCCAGAATTTGTATATCATAACACTAATGTTATTTATGCAAGTTTTGTTCATGTAATCAAATATTTGTTTATATGATTGAATAAATCTGTCATGTTTTTCTGAATGTATTTGTGTATATTGGAAAGGATCTTGGAAACTCTTTACTAGTGGATTTGTTAATATGCACTTGATTTAATAGTCATTAGAATATGTGAACTATTTCCTTGTTATAATGATTAATATTTCCCACTTCTAGGCTACATGAATTTGTTGTACAGAGTATGAACAAGATAAAAAAATACATGTTATCAGAACTATTTATGTAACTCGATATTAATCATAAATCTCATGTTTAATCCCCATTTAACATTATGATTTCACTTGGTGTCTATGAACTTCTTCCTATGTGCCATGTTAGAATAGATTTCTTTGTTTTCTGCATTGTACATAGTACTGCATTTATATATAGATTCATTTATTTTAAACGAAAGTCTCCTTTCGTAGGAGAAACCTTTCATGTGGTATATTTGAGCCCTCATTTCAACTGACTCAAATATTTCCTTTTAAATCAACTGCAAAAGGAAAGTCTTATCTTTTGCTTGTTGGTAGAAGCAAGTGTTATTATACATCAACAGTCAGAGAGGTAGGATTAATGGTAGTTTAGGTTTTAGATTAGTTTAGATTAGATTGAATTTTAGTTTAGAATAGTTTTAGGAAAAGGGTAATTGGATCCATTTAACCAATCGAGATCACCACACCAAACAGATAAGGGTCTAATTGGGGTCCTAACCGGGTGATTTCCTTAATGTTGAACATGGAAAATTTTGGCCATCAACAGGGTGGTATCTTAACAAAATATGCAAAACTACAAATTAATGCAAATGACACATATATAAATGTGGAGAATATATTGAAACAATGGGGAAGAACACACTAATACATTTCTTTCATTCAATATAATCTTATGATTACAAATGTTTCTCTGATGCATGCTTAACTTTGATGATTTCTTAAATGTGGTGTAAAATTAACAGATGAAAATATGACGCAAAATTAAATGTAAACCATGATAAATTTGATCATTAAAATGATTTTTTTTTCCAAATAGCATTGTTTTATATTATAATATAGTGTAATATTCATTAAGATTATGGACTTGTAAACACAAAGGATAATTTCAACCTTTGTTGGACAAAATCGTAGAAATACATAAATTATGATATAAGTGAAATAAATGATAACAATATTCCAAACAGTGTACCATATAATGATACATTACCAAAATACCTTAATGTATAAGGGATAGCCTTTGAAATAATAATAATAATAATAATAGTTATGATTTAGCATCTTTGTCAACTGGTATTGTTAAATTCTTGGATCAATAACTCAGTTAAAATAGATTTTTTTCTAGAAGAATGGAGCCTTCCCAACCAATAAATAAAGCAAGGTAACACAAGCTAACCATATATGACTTTTCAACCAACTTGGTCTAAATATCTTATATATAACACATATAGGCATAGTTTCCACATCAATTTTCACATTCATCACCGTACTATTGTCATGTTCATTGATGGGAAAGGAAAAATATCGTGAACCCTTCAAACCCTTCACATCATGGTCAATTTGCACTCCCTTTAATAATTATGCAATTTAAAAAAAAATCCCATCACCTATAAAGATAAAAATTATTGTGTTTATTTTGACAACAAAACCTTAATATTAGGGATGTTCCCTCTCCTTCAACCAAACAACATAGAGACTAAATTGATAGGTAAATCATTTTATCCATTAATGCCAGAATGGCCAATAGGATTTTGAAAGAGTTTAACATTAACATTGAGGTTATTAAATCTAAATTGGATGAAAAGGGTATTAGTTTGGCTTATTCTACCTTGTTGTGGTTAGTGGATGTTATAAAATGATTTGATAAAAAAATTGTACAAAACAATGCTCAAAGTGTTTTACAAAGGTACAAAGATTATAAATTCAAGAAATGCTCATGTACTAAACAATTACTATTTTGAACATGAGATACTTAATGTTTTAAATAATTGGTCTTTGTAAGGTTCCAATAGTTCCTCTCTATGAAGCATGAATTTGACATTAAGGTAACTATATTCATCTAGAAAAGGCTCACCCACCTTGTTGATAGGAATATAATTATTGTCACCTGCATTTTTAGATGATAAGAATTCATCGATATTATCTCAAGGGATGATTTGGGTTTCTCTAAATTATTTTCCCTAGAACAAAAGGATGAAGAATCATATCATGCAATTGACAATACATAAAAACTAAATAAAACTATGATCAAGAATACACAGATGGGTGGACACTTTTTTTCTTGTCGATAATATTATAATTGTAAAAATGTAATAGAACTAATAGATGTATAAGGAGTTTCTATGATTCTGAAGAGTTCAATCCATCCTTTGTTGGAGGTTATTTCATTAAAATGGAGAGAAAAATAGAGTGGACACAATATGATAAGGACAAAGGTCTTGTAGTGAAGTACTCCATAGAAAAAAATGATTATTATAATTTAAAGTTAATGGGGTGGGATGCCATTCCCTTTGTTATAGAATCATCCCTCTTAATATAAATTCCAAGATAATTATTCCACCATCGTTATTCTCCCTATCACCACAAAATTCCTTCTTCTAAACCCCCTTTCTTTCTCCCCCCCCATATTATTTATTCCCTTCCTAATTGTATCCATCCTCTCCAAAATCCATCTCTTCTCTCCAAATTTCAAGATAATACACTACCCTGAATTTTTCATAGTTATGTTTCAAGAATGATCAAGTGAGATTTCATTGATAACATTGGACTGCTAGGTAATGATGCATTTTAATGCAATAATCTCACATATTTTTATAAAATATAAGAATGGTCAAAGATCCATTAAAATAACAAAAACTTCATAGCTTAAATAAATATGAAAGAAATACAATTGGAGGCCCATAAATTTGACACATGATCCCATGAATATATTAAAATACTGAAATAAACTCCCATGTCAAATACGGGTTGAGAAAACATATAATAAACTCATTTGAAAACTAGATATTTCTACCATTAAAAGTTTAGGGTAGAATCTTATAGATTGAGAACAGTGGATAGTTGTGAGTCCCGGTATAATTCTGACTGGTATGTCAAAGGAAGAATGGGAGAAACTCGAGAGGACAGAAAGGAGTGAAACTCAACTTTGTCTTGTAGATTTAGTATTGTTGAATGTCTTAAGAGAAGACATGACAAAGAAACTATGGGACAAGTTGGGAAGCTTGTACCAATCAAAATCCCTAGTAAACAAGTTGTTCCTTTGAAAGAAATTGTATCTTCTAAGGATGAGTAATGGTAGCTCAGTAACAGAGCACCTGAATGCATTCAATACTGTAATAAGTCATTTATTTCATGTGGATATTAAAATCACTAAGGGGGAGAAATGTGTTATCTCATTGTGTTCTTTTCTAGACTCCCGGGATAGCTTAGTCATGGCCATAGGGATTAATTTGATCACACCAATTCTTGAAGACATGGTTGCATCTTTGATTTCATAAGAAATGAGAAGGAAGAACATGGAATGATTGATCAATGATTCCTTGATGGTGAGAGGCCAATTGGTCGATAGAGATAAGGGAAAATTCTATGGTAGAAATTCTAATTCTAAGGGTATATATAAATCCCCTATTCAATCGATGAGAATATGTCAAAAGTCTGGTAAATATGGGAATTACAAAATATATTGCAAGTTGAAATCGACAGAGATCAGTTCAGGATCAGTGAAGGAGTCAATGTGTATCTGGCATCGACCAGTACACAGTGGGATCATGATGTTTGGTAGATCAACTTAGGATCGTCCTTTCATATGAAACCTATCAAAGAATAGTTCTGTTAATATGAGATATATGAAAGGGGATATGTGTTCTTGGGGGATGACTCAACAACCAAAATTTTTAGATGAGGAAGATTATGAATGATACTACATGATGGGAGGACTAGAACCATTCTAGGTGTTCTACATATTTTGGGTTTGGAAAGAAATTTGATATGTGTCAAGAAAATGAATGATGCAGGTGTGCACACTCTATTTCAGAAGGACACATGCAAAATGGTTAGGGTAGGGACGATCTTAATGAAAGGAGTTCATATTGGAACCCTATAAAAGTTGTTAGGGAGTGTCGAATTGACTGGATGAAACATGGATTTTTTTCCTAAATTTGACTTGACTTTGAATTGACACAAATCAACTCAGGCTAAGTCGATACAAACCAACTTAACTATTTCTCATCGAGTCGACCAAGCCATGTTATGGAACCAAAGTATGAGACACATTGAATATAAATGACTTCAAGCTATGCACAAGAAAGGTATGGTTGAAGGTTTTCCATATTGTAATTTAGAAGTCCATTTTTTTGAACATTGCATATATGGAAAACAAAATTATATAAGATTCCCATCTGGAGCTACAAGGGAAAAAGTAAGTCTAGAGTTGATACATAGTGATGTGTTTAGGCCTGTACCATTCCAATCACTAGGAGGATCCATATATTATGTTTCCTTCATAGATTTGTTTTTCCATGAAGACATGGTAATATTTGCTAAGGAATAAATCAGAGGTTTTTAGTAAATTCAAAGAGTTCAAACCTCTTGTGAAAAACCAGATAGGTAAGAAGATCAAGGTGTTGAGAATTGACAATGGATGTGATTTTTTTGGAAAGGACTTTGTGCAGTTATGAAAACACTGTGGCATAGCATGCCAAAACACCACACCATATACAGCCTATAATAATGAAGTTGTTGAGATAATGAATAGGACATTGATGGAGAAGGTAAGGATCATTCTCAATGGTGTTAGGCTTGCACAATAATTCTAGGCAAAGGTTGTCGACACTGCAAAATATTTGGTAAATAGGTATCCTTCATCAACACTAGTCAACTTGAATCCACATGAGGCATGGTTTAGTAAGAATCATTTTCTTTCACATCTCAAAATATTCGGTTATTATGTATTTGTGCATGTTCCTAAGAAAAAGAGGAACTAGATGGAAAAAAATGAAGTCAAATGTATTTTCATCGAATACAAGGATGAAATGAAAGGATATAAAATATGGGATTCAATGACAAGAAAAACACTGTATAGTCAAGATGCAGCCTTCAGGGAAGTTGGTGGAACTTCTAAGTCTGAAGAGGTTGAAATGGAGAAAGAGCTAAAGAAGTTGGTGTTTGAACTAAGGAACAAAGAACATGATTGAGACAAGTTGAATGAATCAGATTAAGAGGTGGAATAGTCGACTTTGGTTGTGAGGAGGTATGAAAGAATAAGGAAACTGGCTGAAATATCTACTCCACCTGATTTCCATTCTACATTTGTATTTTCTTCCACTAATGATGATATCAGGTCGGTTAGGGAGGTAATAGACTTGATAGAGGGTAAACTATAAAAGGATGCCATGGTCAAAGAAATGGAATCCTTGCACAATAATGGGACATAGGATCTGGTTGAGTTATCTAATGGAAGGAAACCTATCGGTAGCAAGTGGGTGTTGAAGAAAAAGTTGAATGAAGTAGTTCAAGTTGATACATTCAAAGCTCGATTGGTGGAAAAAATGATATTCCCAAGTTGAGGGAGTCGAATTTGGTGAGATTTTCTCTCCTGTTGCAAAATTAACTTCCATTATACTACTAATGTCTCTAGCTGCAATATTTAATTTTGAGATAGAGAAAATGGATGTGAAGACAATGTTCATACATGGGGACTTGGAAGAAGAAATCTACATGAAACAACCTGAAGGTTTTGTAGTAAATGGAAATAAAGAGTTGGTGTGCAAATTGAAGAGATCCCTTTATTGTCTAAATAAATCACCAAGGATGTGGTACATAACTTTTTACACACACATCCTTATTTGGGGATTTTTGAAAAGCAAGGTTGATCATTGTGTGTATTCCAAGGAAGAAGGTGGCCATTTCATATATGTAGCTTTATATGTTGACGACATGTTGTTGGTTGGAAACAACATGGATGTTATAAAGGAGGTAAAGAAGAAATTATCCTCCAAGTTCAACATGAACGATCTTGGTGAAATGAAATTCATTATGGGAATGAAGATTAGGAGAGATCAAGTAGTTATAAAAGTTTGGTTAAATTAGAGGAAGTATGATAAAACCATCCTAAAATGGTTTAACATGCAATAATGAAAACTGGTCAAGGTACCTATCCTTGTAGGAACAAAACTAACTACTCAACAGTGTCCAAAGACACAAGAAGAAATAGAGGACATGGAATGCATTGCCTATGCTAGTGTTGTTGGTAGTTTGTTGTATACAATGGTATTCACTTGACTAGACATTGCTCATGTAGAGGGAGTTGTGGGAGTATTGAGAAGGTACATGTCAACACCTAAGAAAGAGCATTGGACTGTTGTTAAGAGAGTCTTCAGGTATTTGAGTGGCAGAAAAGAATATGCAATATGATACAAAGGGAAACTTGAAACTAACAAGTAATTGAATGTACATGGATTTTTTTATTCCAACTAGGATGGAAATATTGATCAAAGGAGGTCGGCCAATGGATACGTGTTCAATTTGTTCGGTGGATAAATTAGTTGGACGAGTAAGTGACAGGTGGTTGTAGCCTTGTCGACAACAAAAGTTGAATACATGGCAGACACCCATGAAAGAAAATAAGTTGTATGGCTACATTGAATGTCTTCAGTAATAGGCTTTGAGCAGAGAGACATGAAGATAAATTGTGATAGTCAAATTGCAATATTTATGGAAAAGAACCCAACTTGCCATTATAGGATGAAGCATATTGATGTACAATACCATTTCATGAGAGACATGGTAGAAAGCAATAAGATGTTGTTAGAGAAAGTAGACACTTTGGAAAACATCACAGACTCTTTGACCAAGTCGGTGAGTGATGCAAGTTTCTCTTGGTGTAGAGAGGAAATGGACATTGCTTTCCTCAGTTTGTGAGAAAAGGGTTAGGTTGTTTCTACAAAGAAAAAAACAAGTGGTAAAATGTTGGGATTGTTATATTCTTTGCAGTGAAATAATAGTAAATTGACTGGCTATTTGAGGTGGATCGACTGGGTTAATGTTTTACTAGACGAATAAGTCAAGTCGATGATTACGATGAGGTCGAAGTGATCGACCGTAAGGTATAATGTCGAAGTGGTCGACTGGTAAGTCGAAAGGTCAGCTGACAAGAGGTTGATAGGAGGTCGAGTGGCAACCAACTAAAGACCGACTAGAAGTCAACTACTAGGAAATTGATTGGCAATCGATTGGTAGTTAACTATAACAAAATCCCAAAATTCGTGGGATTGTATCCAATCATCTGCATGGATCTGTAACCATTTTTGGGCTGCATGATTTAGAGTATTTCATGTGTAAATCCTATAAATAAGGCATGTTGTAATTATAATAAGTTGATGAATCTTTAGAAGAATCATGAAGGTCATGCAGATGCAAGTCGAATTGGTTGTGGGATTGTTCTTGTGTAAAGCAAGAGAGTAGGATGATGATTGTGTCTTAGGTGTGGACCAAGGTAATTCATGCAAATCTTTATTCAATGAATCAACAAGACAGTAATATTAATGACGCAACCTTCCCCACTCCTCGGAGAACGATCGCTCTCACCAGGACCTTCTCTAATCTCTGGTCCGAAGAGCTTCAATGCTCCTCCAATTCCCCGTCGGGAATTCTTCACCCACAACACTCTCCAATGGTCTCCCTTAACAGTCGGAAAATCGAAATTCTCGATATTGTGAATTCTATGCTCGCGTGCCTTATGCCTCATGAGTCCCCGAACCCCGATATGGGTCAATCGTTGACTTTTTCCCTTCTATTATCGGAGGTTTCCCTATCGGGATATCGCTACTCGTGATGTTGACGCCCTGAATTTCCAAACTCCGAGCCCCGATGTGCCGACCCTATGATACAATGCCACCTGTACTCCACTAGATCCTGGGGCCCACACTGCCATGTCACCTTCAGGATATCATGGATCGTTAATCTGACATGCAAGTGTTATCTCTCGTCGAGAACCCCGATTCTCCGAACCCCGATTAGATGGGATTCCTTGATACGCATCCCTACGATCAACGGTTGTGATCCTTTCGGGATATCGCAGATTGCGATGTCGTCACTCCCGTTCCAATGGCTTGGTGCTTCAACTCGCGATATGGCGATATGCGATGGCACATGCAAATCTGATGGTTCCTATGAAACTAGATCGACGACCCTACTTCCTCCTGAGCGTCGAACTTCTAAATGCTTGCACTGTAATATCCGTGCACCTTCGCAAGATCTGATGGTCCTCGGGTTCTCGTGGGATCTCTCCAAGAGATTTCAACCATCTGTCCTTCCTTTGATATTTCCTGTGAAATGAATCAAACACTTCCTCCTGTGAGGACTTGTTCAACCACTCGCCAACCTGTGGAACTCCTCTCGGGCGTTCTACAACACTCCTACAATTCTCCTCCAGTGAACTATAGGCCTATTCCTCTTGAGCTTGTCTTCACTCCACAAGTCTTTATGAGGACTTGTTGCCCGCACTCCTTGCAGCGTCTCTTCAAACACAACTAAGTGTTGAAGCTTCCTTGACTCTGCACGCTCACCTGCAGCAGCAGTCCTAATTCCCTTTCACTCAAAATTGCAACTCTGAGTCTTCGTCCAGCCTGCCCACGTCTTGCATGCTCCAATGCCAAATCTGTACTTCTGAGAGCTTAGAACAAAAGTTTCCTCTGATTGAACCCTGCAGTCGCGCACTCCTTGCGGACAAATTCAACTGCACCCTCTGCAGGAATTCTCTGGTTCAATATAGAGAAACAATTGAAACTAATTTCTTTCTCTCACAGATTTCAATCCAACTATGAAATCACATACACAGCATATCAAAGCAAATGTATGACAGAAAATAAACATTCATGAGCACATAACCAACATACACAGAGAAACACACCAGCCATGAAATTGAATCAAAGACTCGCTTCTATTAATTCAAAAACATCTGTACATGGGTGTTCTTCCCAAATTCTTTGCTTGCTCTCTTTCTTCTTCTTATTTCTGAATGCTTGAATCTGAATAATCATCATACAATGTACAAAGGAGGGTGTCCATATCTGTTTTCCCTCTCGAAATCTAAAGCTATCAAATCTAAAAATAAATTCATATCTAACAACATTAAATCTATTAAATGCCTCAGCTACCTAAGGACGTGAGCTTTCCACTCAAGGTCCATTTACAATATACAAGTGCACTTCATTAACTCTATACATTAATGTTTGGCGCAACAATATCAAGGTGCAATCCAAAAAGAAATCATGCTGGCTTGTCCAGCTGTCTCCCGTTTTTGCGCTGGCTCGCTTGTCTTGGTCGATGCTCCCTGATGAGTCGGAGATGCTCCTATATCATACTCCTCAGCTTGAAACTTTTCATGGGATCCTGTCCATGAGCTCTTGCACGGTTTGTCCATGCTTGTGTATAACTTCTTCATTTTCCCAACTAGCATCTTCGACTAGGTGATTCTTTCATTTCACTAGGTACTCAAAATACTGCTTTCGCCTGGTCTTCCTTCCCACTCGCTTGTCCAATATGTACTCCATCTGCGGCCTCTCTGCAATTGGTAATTGCTTCTGCCACTAGATCACTAGTTCCTTAGTTCCAGTCTCTGCTTCTCCAGCCCTATATGGATATAAATCTGAAACATTAAATATCGGAGATATCCCGATGCCATCCGACAATTCAATTTCATAAGCATTCTCTCCAAATTTCCTCAGGACTCTGCATGGCCCAATTTTCTTCATTTTTAATTTGTTATATGTTCCCCTTGGGAACCTTTCCTTCCTCAAGTGTGCTAGAACCAAATCACCAACTTTGAACTGAAGTTGTCTCTTCCGTTGATCGGCTCTGCGCTTGTACTCTTGATTTGAATCCATCAGTCGCTGCTTCACCTTACCGTGAAGTTCCTTCATCGCCTCAGCAAACTCCTCAGCGCTTACACTGCTAGTCACAGTCTGTTCTGACTCCCTGAGTTCAGAAACTCCCCTTGGTTGTGTTCCATACACAATTTGAAATGGGCTTTTGCTTGTACTTCAATTCACAGAATCGTTGTATGCAAACTCTGCCTGTGGCAATATGTTGTCCCAACTGCTATGGTGTTCTATCACCAAGCTTCTCAGCAAGTCCCCATGACTTTTGTTGACCACCTCGGTTTGACCATCTGTCTGCGAATGGTATGCTGAACTAAACGCTAAGTTTGTCCCTAGCTTTTTCCATAGCGTCCTCCAAAAATGACCTATGAATTTTGTATCCCTGTCCGAGACTATACTTCTCGGCAATCCATGAAGTTTAACAACCTCTTTGAAAAATAAGTTTGCGATGTGCGTCGCATCGCTGGTCTTCTGAAACGGAATAAAATGTGTCATCTTCAAAAACCTTTCAACCACCACAAAGATGGAATCAGCCCCTCTCTGCGTCCTCGACAATCCTAATACAAAGTCCATTCTTATTGCCTCCCATGGCCTCTCAGGTATAGGCAATGGTTGATAAAAACTTGCGTTCTTCTTTCTGCCTTTCGAATGTTGACAAATCTTGCATCTGTCAACAAATATTTTGACATCGGTTCGCATGCCCGACCAAAAATATGATTCGCTCAGCTTTACGAATGTTTTATCATGACCAAAATGACCTGCCAAGCCTCCACTGTGCTTCTCCTTTAACAGGTTCTCCCTCATGGAGCAATTTGGAATGCATAACTGATTGCCTCTGAATAGTAATCCCTCCTGGATCATGTAATCTATCCATGGGCTCCGATCCCTAAGAACTGGATTCTCAGCTACCTCGTATGCTTCTCCGAAATCCGCATCACCTACATACATGTCTCTCAGATTTTCAAAACCTAATGTCTTGACTCGAAACTCCTGCAGCAACAAACATTTCCTACTCAAAGCATCAGCCACTTTGTTAGCAGTTCCTGAAATGTGTTTAATCACAAATGTGAAATTCTGCATATACTCTACCCATTTTGCATGTTTCTGATTCAACTTCTCCTATTGACTCACAAACTGCAATGCATGATTGTGCATGATTGTCACTGTACAATACAAATTCTTTGGGTATCAAGTAATGCCTCCACTTCTTTAATGCCTGTATGATGGCATAAAACTCTTTATCGTATGTGGAGTATTTCAGCTTTGCTTCATCCAGCTTCTCGCTAAAATATGCAACTGGCATGTCCTCCTGACTCAAGACCGCTCCTATAGCATATCCACTGGCATCACATTTCACCTGAAACGTCTTCTGGAAATATGGCAACACTAACACTGGCTGCTCTGTGATCTTTCGCTTCAACAGATTGAAGCTCTTCTCAGCCTCTGTTGTCCAGTGAAAAGTCTTATGTCACTTCTTCACTGTTTCCATCATTGTTGCGCTAATTCCACTAAAATTCCTAATGAATTTCCTGTAGAAACTAGCCAAACCATGGAAACTCCTCACCTCAAAAACATTTCTGGGTGATGGCCAATTCCTAATCACTTCCACTTTCTCAGGATCCATCTTCAACTCATTTGCTGATATGACAAAACCCAAATAAATGAGCTATGTCTTCATGAAGGAGCACTTCTTCATGTTGATTAACAACTTCTCTTGCTGTAGCTTCCTCATTACAATGGCCAAATGTTTCAAATGTTCAGCCTTCGTCTTACTGTAGATCAATATATCATCCAGATATACGACTACAAACCTCCCAATGAATTCCCTCAGGGCTTCATTCATCAGCCTCATGAATGTGCTCGATGCATTTGTCAAACCAAATAGCATGACCAACCATTCGTACAAACCCTCGTTTGTCTTGAATGTTGTCTTCCAATCATCACCTTCTCTCATGCGAATCTGGTGATATCCACTCTTCAGATCAATCTTTGAAAAGTAATTTTCCCCACTCAGGCAATCCATCAGATCATCCATTCTCGGCAGTAGAAATTTGTACCTGATGGTGATTTTGTTAATCGCTCTGGAGTCAGTGCACATTCTCCAGCCTCCATCCTTCTTCGGACTTAGCACTATCGGAACAGCGCACGGACTCAGACTCTCCCTGACCAATCCTTTATCTAGCAGTTCCTGTACCTGCCTCTTGACTTCCTCATTCCCCTGTGGCGTCAATTTGTACGCAGCCTTATTCGGCAAACTAGCTCCGGGTATGAGGTCAATGTGATGACTCACACTCCTCATCGGTGGCAACGAACGAGGTAGTTCATCCACGATGATGTCAGTGAACTCTCCCAGCAGTTCCTGAATCTCTTCTGGCAAGTCATCCACTCTTGTGCTAGTCAGGACAATTCTTGGTTTCCTGACCACAAAGAATTGTGGATCTTCCTTCTTCTCCTTCTCTGTGAGAAGCTCCCTCCCACTCATGAGAAGTATGGTGTTACTTACTTCCGGCTTCACTTCTTTATTCTTTATCGAAAGTAATCTGTGTGTCCTCCCATCCTTCTCCAAAGTGTATGTGTTCATCCTTCCATCATGAACCACATTCCAGTCATATTGCCATGGTATACCCAGCAATACATGACAGACATCCATGGGAATAACATCACATAAAATCTTATCATGGTATCCCCCTATTTTGAATTCAACCAAACATTGTTTAGTAACACTCACCTGATGTCCCTTCTGCAGCCATGAAACCTTGTATGGACTCGGGTGATTGGTCGTTTCCAACTCCATCTTTTCCACCATCTCGGTCGAAACGAGATTATCAGTGCTTCCGCTGTCCACAATAACTTTTCATTTCCTGTCCTTGGCTGTGCAAGCCGTTCTGAACAGTCTACTCCTCTGTACTATGCTTTCCACCTCCTTCTCTGGTGTCAAAAGGACTTTATGCATCCCAAGCGATCTTCCGTTGTCTGCATCTTCATTCTCAGCATCACGCCTCTGCGCTTCAGTGATGTGAGCTTCCCCAACATCCTTCTTTTTCTCCAGACACTCAAATGACTTGTGCCCATTTTTCCCACATGAGAAACATGTGATCACTCCTCCTCTTCCTCTACCTCGACCTCTAGTACGAGGAAGAGTATTTGCATCAGCATAATCCCCTCGCTGATCATTCTGTTGTCCTCTCGGCTCAACATACGGCTGCCTCTGCTGTGAGGTTCCGCCTCTTTCAACATTTCCCTGAGGTTTCTTCCATTCCTCCTTGGGCTTCTGGGTTCTTTCCTAGGAAATTGCTTTGCCTCTGGGCTGACTTCTGCCTCGCCCTCACTATCCTTGCTTACGGCTCAGCTTTTCTTCTACCTTCAAAGCCATCTGATAAGAATCCTCAACTGTTCGGATAGTTACCATGCTCAATTCATCCTGAATGTCATATCTTAGACCATTCAGATATCTCGCCACCTTCTCATCATCCCTCTCCTGATGACCTGCTCGGATATTGAGCTTATAAAACTCTTCAGTGTATTCCTTCACCGTCATCAATTTCTGTCTCAGGTTCTACATCTGCCTGAACAGAGTGATCTGGTAATCCCTTGGGATGAACTTCGCTTTCATCTTCGCGATCATCTTGTCCCAGCTTTTGATCTTTGGTTTACCTTTGGAACGTCTATCTGCCTGTAGCTCATCCCACCATAATGCTGCATGTCCCTTCAACTTGGTAACTGCATGCCTTACTTTCTTATCCTCTTCGATATATTCATAATCGAAGTAGGTGTCAAGAGCTCGGATCCAGTCCAATAGCTCTTCTGCATCCAGGCTCCCTTCATACGCTGGAATATCCATTTTTGTCTTGGAACTCATCCTAGAAATGGCTCTTATCAACCACTCAGTCGATGCATCCTCTGCTGCGACCTCTTCTTCATGTCTAGCTTGTTCTTCGACCTTGGAATCACTAAGATCCCCTGCACCGACTCCGCGTCTTTGTGTTGTCTCCATCTCCTCAAGCCTTTCTCAAAGATCTCTCATCTGGCGCTCCATTTCTGGATTTCCTGTCGGCCTGCCTCTTCTTCTCACCTCCCTGTCTTCTAGATCAGGTGACTGTCTTTCTCTCCTTGGTGGCATGATGTCTTCTCTTCTCTGCCACAGAAAACAGATAAAACCCGCTCTGATACCACTTAATGACGCAACCTTCCCCACTCCTCAAAGAATGATCGCTCTCACCAGGACCTTCTCTAATATCTGGCCCAAAGAGTGTCAATGCTCCTCCAATTCCCTGTTGGGAATTCTTCATCCAAAACACTCTCCAATGGTCTCCCTTAACAGTCGGAAAATTAGAATTTGCGATATCGCGAATTCTATGTTAGCGTGCCTTATGCCTCACGAGTCCCCGAACCCCGATATGGGTCAGTCGTTGAATTTTTCCCTTCTATTATCGGAGGTTTCCCTATCGGGATATCGCTACTCGCGATGTCGATGCCCTGAATTTCCAAACTCCGAGCCCCGATGTGTCGACCCTCCGATACAATGCCACCTGTACTCCACTAGATCCCGGGGCCCACACTGCCACATCACCTTCGGGATATCGTGGATCGCGAATCCGACATGCAAGTGTTCTCTCTCGTCAAGAACCCCGATTAGATGGGATTCCTTGACACGCATCCCTACGATCAACGGTTGTGATCCTTTCAGGATATCGCAAATCACGATGTCGTCACTCCCGTTCCAACGGCTTGGTGCTTCAACTCGCAATATGGCGATATGCGATGGCACATGCAAATCTGATGGTTCCTATGAACCCAGATTGACGACTCTACTTCCTCCTGAGCGTCGAACTTCTAAATGCTCGCACTGTAATCTCCGTGCACCTTCGCAAGATCTGACGGTCCTCGGGTTCTCATGGGATCTCTCCAGGAGATTTCAACTGTTCGTCCTTCCTTTGATATTTCTTGTGATATGAATCAAACACTTCCTCCTGTGAGGACTTGTTCAACCACTCGCCAACCTGTGGAACTCCTCTCGGGCGTTCTACAACACTCCTGCAATTCTCCTCCAGTGAATTGTAGGCCTATTCCTCCTGAGCTTGTCTTCGCTCCACAAGTCTTTATGAGGACTTGTTTCCCACACTCCTTGCAGTGTCTCTTCGAACACGACTAAGTGTTGAAGCTTCCTCGACTCTGCACACTCACCTGCAGCAGCAGTCCTAATTCCCTTTCACTCAGAATCGCAACTCTGAGTCTTTGTCCAGCTTGCCCACATCTTGCACTCTCCAATGCCAAATCTGCACTTCTAAGATCTTAGAACAAAATTTTCCTCTGATCGAACCCTGCAGTCATGCACTCCTTGCGGACAAATTCAACTGCACCCTTTGAAGGAATTCTCTGGTTCAATATAGAGAAACAATTGAAACTAATTTCTTTCTCTCACAGATTTCAATCCAACTATGAAATCACATACACAGCATATCAAAGCAAATGTATGACAGAAAATAAACATTCATGAGCACATAACCAACATACACAGAGAAACACACCAGCCATGAAATTGAATCAAAGACTCGCTTCTATTAATTCAAAAACATATGTACATGGGTGTTTTTCCCAAATTCTCTTCTTGCTCTCTTTCTTCTTCTTATTTCTGAATGCTTGAATCTGAATAATCATCATACAATGTACAAAGGAGGGTGTCTATATCCGTTTTCCCTCTCGAAATCTAAAGCTATCAAATCTAAAAATAAATTCCTATCTAACAGCAATAAATCTATTAAATGCCTTAGCTACCTAAGGATGTGAGCTATCCGCTCAAGGTCCATTTACAATATACAAGTGCTCTTCATTAACTCTATACATTAATGTTTGGCGCAACGATATCAAGGTGCAATCCAAAAAGAAATCATGCTAACTTGTCCAGCTGTCTCCCATTTTCGCACTGGCTTGCTTGTCTTGGTCAATGCTCCCTGATGAGTCGGCGATGCTCCTGCATCAAATATGATTAAGGAATGTTGGTTTTCCTGGTTAAGGGTTTCCATGGTAAAATCTATGTGCACTATGTGTGTGTTTGTCATTTAATTTATGTTTAAATATATCTTCTCTTTCCTGTTTATTTTAGTGTGAGTGCTTATTTATCTACACACATGAGATCCTTATACAATATCTCTGGCTTAGTAGAGGCATATGGGTACCATGATTAAACCACAACACATGCCCTAAACAATAATGTGTCTTGGTACCACACCATGAGTCATTCTTGAGGCCATGGTTAGGGTTCTTTAGAATCCAAGTGGGATATGGATTCCATGAGTAGGTTTTGTGCATTAGAAATGGGATTTGATGTATAAACATGGTTGTGGGGGAAACAATGGGATTAAGCCCTAATTGAGCCTTCTATAGCTCAAGAACTATGGTTAGGGGAGGAAAAAACTCCTTGAGTGCTGCAAGTTTCTCTTGGTGTAGAGAGGAAATGGACATTGCTTTCCTCAATCTATGAGAAAAGGGTTAGGTTGTTTCTACAAAGAAAAAAAAAAGTGGGAAAATGTTGGGATTGTTATATTCTTTACAATGAAATAATAGTAAATTGACTGGCTATTCGAGGTGGATCAATTGGGTTAATGTTTTACTAGATGGATAAGTCAAGTCGATGATTACAATGAGGTCGAAGTGATCGACCGTAAGGTATAATGTCAAAGTGGTCGATCGGTAAGTCGAAAGGTCAGCTAACAGGAGGTTGACAAGAGGCCGAGTGGCAACCAACTAAAGACCGACTGGAATGCAACTACTAGGAAGTTGATTGGAAAATGACTGGTAGTCGACTGCAACAAAACCCCAAAATTCATGGGATTGTATCCAATCATCTACATGGATCTGTAACCATTTTTGGGCTGCATGATTTAGGGTATTTCATGTGTAAATCCTATAAATAAGGCATGGTGTAATTATAATAAGTTGATGAATCTTTAGAAGAATCATGAAGGTCATGCAGATGCAAGTCGAATTGGTTGTGGGATTGTTCTTGTGTAAAGAAAGAGAGTAGGATGATGATTGTGTCTTAGGTGTGGACCAAGGTAATTCATGCAACTGTTTATTCAATGAATCAACAAGAGAGTAATATGCTTAAGGAATGTTGGTTTTCCCGGTTAAGGGTTTCCATGGTAAAATCTATGTGCACTATGTGTGTGTTTGTCATTTAATTTATGTTTAAATCTATCTTCTCTTTCCTGTTTGTTTTAGTGTGAGTGCTTATTTATCTACACACATGAGACCCTTGTACAATATCTCTGGCTTACTACAGGGATATGGGTACCATGATTAAACCACAACACATCCCCTAAACAAGAATGTGTCTTGTTCCTACACCATGAGTCATTCTTGAGGCCATGGTTAGGGTTCTTTAGAATCCAAGTGGGATATGGATTCCATGAGTAGGTTTTGTGCATTAGAAATGGGATTTGATGTATAAACATGGTTGTGGGGGAAACAAGGGGATTAAGCCCTAATTGAGCCTTCTATAGCTCAAGAAATATGGTTAGGGGAGGAAAAAACTCTGACCTCGGTCCCTAAACATCGCTTCTTGAGCTCAATCACTATTAACAACAACAACAAACCATAACACAAACTCTCTCTAGGGGGGGACTCCATCAAGGATGGATTGCAAGTCCTTGAACATGGTCAAGAAAGGAAAAAAAACACCTCGAGACATTTCTAAATCTTCTTGGTATCAATATCCTTGAACGAGTCCTTGAACCAACACGTGAGTCCTTTGTAGTGCTTTGAGTGGGATACAAGTGTCATGAGTAGGTTTTATGCATTAGAAATGTGTCTAGATTCCTAAACATGGTCAAGGGGGTAAAAAAGGGCCTCAAGCAATAATCGAACCTTTTTTAGCTCAAGTGCCATGAATAAAACCTGGACACAATGATACGATCCCTCACTAGGGGGTCTTTATCCTAGGATTTGGATATGGGTTGCCATTAAGATGTTTGATGCACCACAATTACATCTATAGGTTTTGATCATATTCATGGTATAGAAACAACATCATCAAAACCTTAACATTGGTTGGGGAGACAATGACCTCAAACCCTAAACATAGGTTTTTAGGCTCAAGTGCCATGAAAACGTCCTCGGACCATAACACCAACCTACATGAGTAGGTTTTGTGCATTGAAAATGTGTGTTAAGGCATAAACATGGTCTGGGAATAATTAATGATCTTAATCCCTAATTGAACCTTCTTGAGTTCAAGCGCCATGAACAAGACTTAGAAACAATGACACGAGCCCTCTCCATGGAGTCTTTCACATGTGAGTTGAATATGGGTTTCATTATGAGGATTTGAGCATCATGGATGGGTCAGGTGTTTGTGACCATAGTTGGGAGAGGGAAACAAGATCCTTTGGACCTAAACCTTTCTTCTTAGAATCAATCATCATGGGTGAGTCCTTGAACCACCACAATAGACCTTTGTTGATTATCAATTTCCTCCAAGGGTTTTGTGGGAAACATGATTAGGTTAGTTGTACAACAAGAATGGGTTTGTATGTCTGACCAAGATAAAAATATGACAACAATGACCTTATGCCCCAAATGACACTTCTTGGTCTCTTCACCATGAAAAACACCTACAATCCACAAAGCATTACATCCCTTGAGTATATTTAAACTATGAGTGTTTTTTCAGGGGACATTATGATGTTCTTACTACAATAATGGGTATCTGCATCTTGAAAATGGTCAGAGAAGTATAAAAAGGTCCTTGGTAATTTAAAAAATCTTTTCAGTTACAAATGTGGTGAAATATGCATCTAAACACCACATAAGTCCTTTATGTGAGTTCTTTGAGATTTAAGTGTGATATGACTACCATTAATTGGTTTTGGGTAGTAGTGATGGGTCTAGGGGCCTAGA
>JZKD02S2028103.1:27493-40427 GCA_000966675.3 Picea glauca
TCAGATTTATTGGTATAGGTTTACAGTAGTATATCTCACAGTGATAGTGTGACAATGGTTCCATCATTCTACTTCTACTTCAGGGTGGCAGGACGGGGCAAGGACAGGTAGTTGTAGCCACCTTCCGGTTGTAGCCTCCTTCTGGTTGTAGCCAAAGAATTGGGGAGTTGGAGCTTCCCTGAAGTTGTAGCCTGAGAAACTAGGGGGTTGGATCCTCCTTCTAGTTGCAGCTAGAAAACAAAGGAAGTTGGTTCTTCCAATGAATGTAATTCTTCAAGACATAATAAAAAGCATTCTGTGGTTTTCTCTCGATTTGGGTTTCCATGTAAAACACTGGTGTATTGTGTATGTGTGTGATTGTTTATTTCTTAGTTCTCATTACTGGATAATAATTCTACATTGATATAACATTTGAAGAAAAAGTATTATAATTATGCTATTACTGATTCACCCCCCTTCTCAGTAATCCAACATTTTTGTGGATTCAAACGTATGCGATAATAATGACAACATAGGAAAATGGTCCGTAAATGTGTCGGGTGATATTGACGACACATGGAATGCACTGATAGATTGTCTAGATAAGGTTGTATAATGTGCTTAATGTCATGAAAAGTGTAATACATAGCGCGTTGAAAAGTCACCCCATCATTTTTTAGACCAAAATGAGCTTCCGGTATGTGAAGGTTCCCAAAGGGAAAATAAAAGAAGTCTTTTGTTGATCCGCTGGTAAAATATTGATTTTATTATAGTCATAGAAATCATCCATTAATGAGAAGATTTCACTTTCGACACAGTTGTCCACAATCTGGTCAACGAAAGGGGTTCGATAATTGTCTTTGGGGAAAGATTTATTGATATCCCTATAATCTACACAAACGTGGATCATGCCTTGTTTGTTTTTTAACATAACAAGATTAGATACCCAATCAGTCAAAGCCAAAGGATAAACAAATCCATCCTTAAGAAGTTTTTAAACTTCAATCTTGATAGCAACAACCTTACATGGATATACTAGGAAAAGTCTATGTCGAACGGTTTTAGTGTCCAGGTAAGTCTCAATCTCATGTACAACAATATAAGGATCAATACCAGGAATTTCTTCATAACTCCAGGAGAAAACGTCACGAAATTCTTGGAACAAGGTTTTATAAGTGAAGACCTCATCAATAGAACATGAGGCACCAATATGAACATTTTCCACGACCCCAGGTTTAATCTATATGTCAAGAGGAAAAGTAGGTGAAATGTTACTCAAGTTCCCTTCCTACAAAACATCATGTGTTGACTCAGGAACATAAGAAATAACAACAATGGTAGACAAAGTCAAAATCTGTTGGTAGCTCTCTATGGTCTCGCTTTCTAGGAATAGGATAAAATGACGATGCCCATCGTCCCATGTAGAATCTTCCATAGACATGACTGACATGATCATATCATCAGTAGAAAATATCACGTGAAATGGATTAGGATATGTATCATAGAGAGAAGGAGGAGAGGGAGTTGTCGATTGAATATCTTGATAATATGATTTGACTGGACTTAAAGGCATTTGGTCACCATAACAAAGATAATGACCAAAGCTAGGTACTATCCGCGGGTCATATGAATCAGGGGTTGCACGAACAACGATTGATATCATGTTAATCAAAGTGACAAAAGGAGGAATATAGGGTGGTGGAATAGGAAATGTACCCATCAAGTTGAATATTTTAAAAGACCCATGCCCACATCCTCATAATCGGGAGGTGTTTTTGAGATAAAAGGTACATTTCTAGTACGTGAATCAGACTTAAAGAAGGCCAGTTGGTTGACAATAACAACCTTTCCTTGGTGCGGGAAATGTAACACACGGAAAGAGTAGACACAACTGCACGCATGGAATCAATCCATCTACGACCAACTAGAAGGTTATAGTCAAGAGGTGCATCAAATACCTCAACCTCAACATTAATCACCTTACCTTCTAAAGTAATAGACAACGAAGGAAGAACACCATAAGGTTTAAAAAATGTACCATTAAATGCCTTAAGAGTATTGTGCGACTCAGTAAGGGTAGGAGATAAAATATATTTCCAACAAGTGACAGACATAACACAAGTCGAGGCTCCTTCATCAATAACAGTTCTACATATATTCTTATTTTCCACAAAAACTTGGATTTGAAATGTTAATTGAGGAGGAAGCCTTGGAATATGATCTTCCAAGTCAAATATTATCAAGTTGGTATCGGTAGGATCAATTCTTCCAATATCCTTTAACAAAACCTTTTGTTGATTAGGACAACTTTGAAGGATTTCGAGAGATGACATTGCAGAGGTACTTGTGCAAGGTTTTCTACAATACTATACTTTTGGGCAGCACGTGGGTGAGGATTAAATGAATACTTCTGAACAATGCCCTTGGGAGGAAGAAGAAGAATTGTATCGAGACCTAGTCATTCGAGATGAAGAGGACCATTTGGAGGTGAAGTTGGAGAAGGAGGTTGAACCAATGAAGGTGGTAAATCATCAACTTTCTCTTTCAAAGGGGAATAATATTTGGCTCGAGTTGAGATTGCAACTTCATTCTTCCTGGAGTCACCAGTACACATAAGGACATAAGATGTGGTATGAGGAGAAGATTGGTCATGAATGACCAATTGGGCCTGCTACTGAGAAGGAAATGATTGTGACAAGACGGTGGGTGTATAAGGCTTATCGGTCCCCTGCAGGAACTTAGTAACCTCAGTGCTTCATGGAAAATATTTCATATAATGATCATCACCACAAATAAGGAAAGGATAATGAGGTTTAGGTTTATCTTTGTCATCAATGGGTTGTGTTTTGGGCTTCTCAGATTGTTGATTATTTTTTTTTCCTCCTTATTCTTACCCTCCCCTTTCTTTTTATTTTGATTCTTACCGTTAGGCATAGATTGAACCGAATTAACTTCAAAAGTTTTACCAGGGGAAGGAGTAGGAGTATTTTCTACATTAGAAGCAGTAGAGTTGGGATTGGTATGACCAGATTGTGTAGACTAAGTCTCAACATGAAAGGTGCCAATCMMACCATCAACAACATGAGAATATACTGGAGGTGTTTGATTAGGATTCGTATAARGACAAGGAGCATCAGGGATCAAGTCGTAAAGTGTACCAGTTTACAAATAAACGAGATCTAGWTATTAATCRCGACTAATATCCTGCTCTTCAGTGATGACACCACCCATGGAAACATCAYGAAYGATAGGCCCAATAAGTGATTTGGTAAACCAATCAGACAATAGTTGATCRGGAAGGGGAACTTTGATTAAGTTTCTTCTCCTCCTCCACTCATGGATATGATCAGGAATATGAGTGGAAGAGGATTGTTTAAAAAAACTCAAAATTTTGGTTCCTGTCTCGTATCRAATTGGAAAATAGTAATGCGTTAAGAATTCCATGGCTAGGGTATTAAAGTCATTAAAGAATTCTTGTGGTAACTCAATATACCATTTGGTTTTCGAACCCGTGAGATTTTGTTGAAAAATTTGTAATCTTATATAGTCATCCATCAATGAGTTGGACGAACACCAAAGATGGAAAGTCATGACATGGTTATTCGAGTCTTATCCTGATCGACTGTCAAACTTAGGAATGTCATATGGTAATTTGGATGGTATGATGGGCGAATAATGAAAATCCAAAATAGGATCATTCAAAATCCTAGATAAATCCAGTAAATACAAAGTGGCAAGAAAAACAAACTGTCTGTTCACTTGAGGAAATTGGTAGTTTTGAGGAGGCAGTCCCATAGGTATACCAATAGAACCATAAGAAGTCTGTAGGTATTTAGACAGTCCTGATAGATTCGGTTGTGGAGTATTTTGATTAAGTAATTTCCCTTTGAAAGGAACATTAAATTGAAAATTTTGACCACAAGTAGGATTCATAGAACCTGGATACGGTTTCCTGAGATTAGGGGGTACAAAAACATTAACTTGAGGATGTTTCCCCCCAGAAGGTTGTGGATTCCCTTGGAAAGGAAGATTTCAAGGTTGATATTGTAATGCAGGTATATTTTTTCCATAAATTGGGTTGTGTCCTCCAACTTGAGGTTTCCCCCCAACTTGAGGTTGTCCCCCAATTTGAGGTTTCCCCCCAAATTTAGGTTTCCCCCCAAATTGAGGTTTCCCCCTAACTTGAGTTTGGCCTCCAACAGGAATATGAAAACTAGAAGAGATAGAATGAAAGGTGCCTCCAACTGGGTTGGATCCACTAGGGAGAGGATTATTAGATCCTCCAGACAGAGGTGTAGGAGGAACGTAATGCCCCTCGAAAATATGGAGAGGAAGAATGGAGAGGAAGAATCAAGTGAGAACCAACCAACAATTGGTCTGAAACTGTGATGACATTACTAGTTATGCCAGTAATATGATATAAAGGTAATGTATAGGTAACAAACGTTTCAAATCTATAAGGTTGTTGGGTGTGAATGAGTTTTTACTAATCATAACTAGGTTACAATGGCATTCTTCAAGATGGACTTGTTGGGTAGTTGAGTAAGGGTAATGAAGAACAACTATCTAAAAAAAAAGATTCTCCCCTTGGCTTGCCCGCTCTTGGGTTTGGAATACAGGTTGAAACAAACCCCGGGTAGATTGGGTAGTTCTAGGTGTAACCGCATTCCTCCATTGGTAGTAATTGATGAATGTATAAGTGTTCCTACCACTTCCATGTGTGAAAATGTGGGAAGGTATGGGGGCGAAGAAGGAGCACTGACCAACTAGAGAAACAAACAACACTCACTAATAAAATCTAGAAATGAAACCAAGCAAACAAACCTTTTTATTCCGAAGTCCCCAGTATGGTCGCCAATTTGTTATCAAATTAATTCATGAATGCGTACATAAATAGATCTCCCTATATCCCATAGGAAAATAGAAAAAAACAGAACATAGTGCACACTTCGCCTTAAAATTCATTATTATATGAACTAGTTTAATGATATACAAGAGACGTACCTTTTAAACGACGCTTGTCCTCGCTAATGTCAGCTTTGCAGATCCATCCTTGAGTTTGTAGAATAGTAAGCCTACCTAAGAACCACAAACCAATAAATAAGGAAAACAAAGATACATGTATTCTAGTGAAGTCTATGTATATGATCAAGGAATTATACAATAGAAGACGATATGCTTGTATGGGGAAGAAATTCATTACTGTATTAAGTGAATAGAAAGTGGAGAATACAACCCATGTCTTGATGTTGCAAGGTCACCTTTCAATGGCTCTTTGCTTCAACACACATACCTTTTCTCCAATGGTTTGAATGAAGAATATCCACAACCTAACTTGAAGAACTAAAGAAAAGCTCTCAAGCATAATCTGAAGTAGAGCTCTCCATACAAATCTTAGCATATTCAAGATTATCCTTTTCCATGAGACATCCCTCTTTATATAGTGTGAAAGAGAGATGGATGAGGAGATTAGAATGATCCCACCAAATCATAGAATTGAGTAAGATCCAAACTGATTGGAGGCCACCTCATCTTCTAGAATATCCCCTTCTAGAACATTCGTGAAATTTGACTTTTCCCATGCTTTAAGCATCGTTGCACCCAATGCAAGACTAGCATGTGAAGATGTCATAGTCCAGGTATAGTGCAGGATGTGACGATGTCACATTCCATGTCTAGTGCAAGATGAGACAATCAGGCATAGTTGCACCCCATGTATATAGAAGGGTGTGATGACCTTCCTTCATATGGTTTTTGGCAGAAGAAAGCAAGTCATTTTTCCCATGGAGAAAGTCTCTTTTAATATTTTTAGGAAACATGAACATATGTTTTTAGGTGATCACTAAGGTGATCAAAATAATGTGTAACAAGAGTTAATATCTGAATTCCCTCGATTAGATTAGGATGCTATGCATATGAACACTTTTTCCTTATCTTGTCGTCAGACCCCTCGTATGGAGATATTGTTCTTTATCTTCAAACTTTGAAGTTCCCTCAAAATCTCTCATGAGATGAATGACAACGTATACAATACCAAGCTAAGAACTACCTTATTTTCAGTGAAACTATGTATCATCGAGGAATAGACAATATCCTCTGTCGTTTTTTAATTCACGAAGAAGTTGAGTCTATCCTAAATGACTGCCAGAGTGGGGCTTGTGGTGGTCATTTATCCAGGCTTGCGACGACCCAGAAAATTTTGTAGGCTGATTAATTTTGGCCATCTATCTTTAAATACTACATCAAATAATTTAACAAGTGTCACCCCTACCAGGCATTCACTCAAAAAATGTGCTCGCATCCAGCCCTTCTCCATCCAGTCATTACCGTCGGTCCCCTCACCAACCAGGGGGTGGACTTTATGGATTGCAACCCAACTTTGTCTCAGGGGCATCAACACATTATTGTGGTCATAGACTACTTTACTAAGTGGTTTAAGGCCATGCCTACAATTAAATCTGATGGGAATATTGTCGCCTTCCTCATATTCAATCAAATTATAGCCAAGTTCGAAATCCTGAATGAGGTTGCCACTGATCATGGCAGTCACTTCCATAATGAAATGATGAAAGAACTATTATCTAAACTGGGTTTTAAGCATGGTCATTATTCCCCTTACTACCCCCAAGAAAATGGACAAGTAGAGGCCGTGGACAAGTATCTCAAGACCATTTTGCAGAAAAGTGTCAACTAGAGAAAATATGAATGGAATATCATGCTTTATCCAACACTTTGGGCATACCAAACCTCGGTCAATATTTCCACCAGTTTTTCTCCTTTCCAGTTATTACATGGTGTGGAGTCGATTCTACCTATTGAATGTGAAATCCCTTCTCTTAGATTGGTAGTTTCACTCCTACCTGACACTTCCAATCTCGAACAATGCCTTGTACACCTAGAGAGTCTAGATGAGTAGCGTCGAGACACTTCTACGACTATCAAAGAAAATAAAAGAACTGTCAAGGTCCAAAATGATAAGTCTATCTTTCCTTGGTTATACATTGAGGGTGACTTGGTCCTTCTATATGATCAAGCCAAAGAACCGCTGGGGGTAGGCAAGTTCAAACCCATGTGGCATGGTCCCTACATCGTGTGATATGTCTTAGAAAAAGGAGCCTATGAATTAGAATATTATGAAGGGAACATGTTCGCTAAGCCCAAGAATGGGCTCTATATGAAACATTATTACTCTTGATCCCCAATCTTGAGCGTAACTCTTTGTATACTCATGTAATTTAGTGTATATATATTTTCCCTTTATTTTTATCTTCATCTTGCTTATTGAGTTTTCTCTTGGTTGGAAGATGTCAGCGGAGTGTTCGGTCTAGTTAGGATTCCCAGACAGGGCTAGTCATCATACATAGAACTTGGCTTCCACCACTTGGGTTGTTTACTCACCTGAGGGTCTACTGGTCTACAGGTGGAATTTTCCTAGGGCCATCCATGAATAATGTGGCTGAATATACCGTCGTTATAGAACTTTTACGCGATGTCATTTCACATGGTATTCGCTTGTTAGAAGTTCACCTGGAATTCCAGCTAGTAGTATGTCAGTTGAATGGTAGTTACCATGTGCTTGAACCTACTCTACTCTGACGATTCCTACGGGTATGAATTTTGGAACAACAATTTGATTTTTGATTTTATTACTTATTATCACATAGAAGTTCTAATTATGTATCTGATGCATATTCTATTTTTTTTATATTGGCATTTGTCACATGACTAAAGAAAAGAAAACATTTTCATCAATGTACACATTGTAACATAAGTTAAGTCAAAGAACCATGTTTTTATATATATATCAAAAATATGGTGTTTATAGTACAAAAATGGGGCTGACACCCTCAATATACATATACAGTCAATCATACAATAGTCATGACATCCACACCTATGGCACCAGATGAGTGTCATGATAGTATACTATGGCATTTGCGAGACGTTGAAAGAGTTGTACCCATGCATGGGGCACACCTACCACCTATTTCTGCATAGCCTCTGGCAGATCCTCCACCTGACCCATGGGAATCCCCTACGTCAAACAAGACAGGTTTCCCTGTATGTTTTGAAGCACTCGATTTGCGTCCCCTCCCACTGCCTCATCTCCTCAGTGCCTCCGATGATGTCATGGAAGTCTGTCTGATCGTCATGGACCTACATCTGCATCACATACATGTTTAATTAATACTTAACATCATCTAAACATATTTTTGTTTTCCTATACAAAAATACAAAAAAAATAAAATATTCAAAAAACTTTGACATACCTATGTCTCTGTAGGTGGACCCTGGTGACAATTTCATGTTAGGATCTCCTCTGAAGTCAATCCCTGCATAAGGATAGTCATCCAGAGCTATCACCTGTCGGCTCCACCAGAAGAAGAAGTCATCATTGTAGGGTGTTGGCACCCTACCATCCCCCTACCACCACATCACCTCAGTCCATCATGCCATGGTTGGATCGCGAGGTCCACGTGGAATAATATCAACTCTAGGTCCGAAGCCTGGAACCCACTTGAATAAAAAGATACAAATGATAGAAGAAAACTCGAAGTTCCTCTTACTACCCAATTTTCATTATGTCAGCTGACTCTTCATGTTGGACAATAGTGAGGTGCATCAGTCGTACATCGTGGGTCACAAGCACTCCACTGAGTAGAACATAAGTGTCCTTGATGCCTGGTGAAAAGAGGTTGATCCTGTGATCCATGTCAAAATGAGGACCAAAATATTCAGACTTATATTGTTTATCACTCTAATTGGGAGTTGGATTCCTACCTTCTCGATCCCTGCAATGCAATGATTGGCTATGTATTCCTCGATTTTCATTCCACACCCAGCTCCCCAAGATTTGAGGTTGACCACCTCACCCCACCATGAAAATCCTGTCAAGAAATAGATGTACTCAACTTCAATCCTTAATGGTTGTCCATCAAGGTTGAAACTCTCACTATCTGGATCCTAGTAGTTCACAAGTAGTTGTAGCAATCTCACTTGGGCCCTCATACCTTTGAGAACCAAAAAATTGTATAACACACATATTTTTAAGGCCGTTTGAGCCCCTGGATCTCTCTCCACTGCAACATCCACCTCCTCATGCTCTCTTTCTCTCCACTCTAGCACCATCTTGCAAGAGTCAAACCCTTTTTTGAGTTAGAAACCTTTAAGAAACATTATCCACAGACATATACGTGAGTTATAGTGTACAGTCACCTATAGGTCTGCTTATATGCTAGTTGTTTTTCAAATAGTCACCTATAAGTATGTGTATACGCAACCTGATAAAATGTAGCCCACGTACACCTAAGTATTGAAGTTGCAACCTAAATAACTCAGAAAAGGAAACCTAATTACAAATTTTAATCCTCTAAAAATAAATAGGAGAGAAAGATGATTTACCTGGTCCAGGCGGTCGTCGATTCCGTCGGTCGTAGCTCCCACAATCACTAGTTGAAGTTCGGAGGCAATTTGGTCCAAAATCCACTATTTGGGTAAAAAATACAAATGGTATAGTAAAATTGGTTATTTTTACTATTTATAGAAAAAATTTACCCACTTTGCATAGTTTCATCCAATATTTTTGCCTAATGGACAAAACGACAGTGATAGAATTGGTTTTTATAGTTTTATCCAGGGATTCTTGCAGTTTTCAGTGCCATGTCGCTCGTTTGTAACTTTGGATAGGTATTTTCATTACCCAACATATATGATAGGTATCCAATCCATCATATGCACACTTGCATCATCCTATGAATGTCACTCATATGCCTTAGGTACGAACCCATTTCATAGTGACAGAAAACCTTCTATCTGCAACTAGAAGTGTCGTTATCGAATGATAGAGACTTACCAAACATGGGTACGCTAGTTAGATCCTCTACTTCATTCGGTGCCCATGCATAGATTTTTTTTCATAGGACTGGGAGTCCCTTATAGATAATACATGACTTTATGATGAACCCCATTTCTTATTCATAAACATGATGACATATACCTAGAGGACTCCTAGATGAGTTTGATTTAATCTCTTTTCCGACTCATTTCAAAAAGCGAAAAGATTGCCGAGTGAACTTGTCTCTTTCACACTCATAAATTGGATTTGAAAGGACATCTATTTGGTGCAATATTATCCCTTTTTCAAACCAAGTATAATAACATTACAAAAAAGGACATTTTTGGCGTTAAGTTGTAATTGCATCTCATTCTCTTGCTTGCTATATTGATCCTATTGTTGGTTCTCACTTTTACGTTATAATCCTTTCACCTCATCAATTTGCATCATCAACCAAGTAGAGACTTGTTTATATCCTTTCCATCTTGACACCCTATACCCAAGAGGAAAAATTTTGCCTATTGTCCATCTCCCGCATGCACCTCTTTGCACTGAGCATAGGTATGTTCCATTGTTGAAAGAAAATTTTCGTACTTGTGACACTTATTTCCTCCTTTGTATCACAACATTCATTTGACTATGAAAAAACAAAAAAAAAGACGGGAGGGAAGGGAGTATTATTTTATATTGGCAATAGTCCTGTCGCCTTTGAACAAAGAACAAATTTTTTTATTCCACTTGTCATTAAAATTTTGGGTTTAGCATGACCTTAGGATGTTGAGCTCGTTACAGAGAGTTTCTTCCCTCGACTGGTTACTCTTCTAGTCCCTATGCAGAGTTTGATTCATTCCTCATGCATCTCAAAGTTTCATCATTGAGTCTATGTTGTCAGAGTCTTCCATGTGTCTCATGCTCTTGTTCAAAGGATGTCTATCAACCTGTGTTGGCCACTCCTAAAAAATATTGAGTTTTCATGTCGACCATACCCTCAGTGTGTCTCAGAATTACATGAAGTTGTAGTCCTATTACACACCCTGGTCCTACTTTCTTCATTGGTAGGTAACCTTGAACTCAACAATTGAAATTTCATCATTGGTCGTTGACTGGGTGGTTTCCCTTGTGTTCGACGGCAAGACATATATTCACATATTGGGATTCATGCAGTGTATTGGATGCCATTATCTCTATTGGGTTTCCTCACCTTTGTTAGCAGTTTTCCTTATTGAATGCTATTTAGAGGGTATTTTTCATGTACCACTTGCATCTGGCACATGCGAAATATGCACAGGGTCATTGGTTCATGAACATGTTCTTCGACCAATTTCATCCAAATCATCAATATCATGCTTTGTACCTTGTGTTGAATGATGAAATATGCATTAATGCTCTCCTTTCAACAGGTCTCCTTCCATCAACTTCAACTGATCTAGTTTGGAGACACCACCTAGATTCCTATGAGTACTTATAGGCTTGCAGTGATTAGTGGCAGGTTCTCTCGCCATCGATAGCTGGGAATACATCAATGTCTCTTGATTGATGGATTCTTCAAGTGTTCAACCTCGAAACCTCTATTCACACTTGTAAGAATGTATTTTATGCCCTGATACCTACTTTCATTATCGGTAGGTTGTCTTTCATTTTTTAACAGTATACCTTAATGGCCAGTAATCAAACGAGGTATCATTGTGTTCGAGATCAACTCCTTTATTCACACAATGTAAACTTGCACCTTTGGTGGATTGTGTAGAAGAATTGAATACATTAGTTTATAGTTGTATCTTTCATGATCTATTGCTACCTTTCATTGGACCAATACCTATGTGACTTCAATGATCATGGGAGATAATATTGTACTCCATGGTATACAAATATATTCAGATTGATTTTGAGACCAGTTTTACTAGGCCTTGTTCATGACTATGATAGGATTTGGAATGTATCCACCTTTGTATTTCCTATTCATGGCCATGGACAACTATTTGGTATACGATCACACGGATATGCAGTGTAATTCAAATTGGAATCCATGTGTGCAAAGTCAATACAGATTTTAATATTCTCATGAGAAACTAGTTCTTCCAGCTGGGTCCCCATTACTACACTTTTGCATATTATAATTTATTTCGCCCATCACAAATACTCCTTTGACCTCACACATTAGGGGGAATTTGTTATAGCAATATTTGCCTCACCCTATGAAAATTTTCTCAGAAAGCCTTGTTCCATTACCCTATGCAGACTTGAAGTCCCTTTTTGCAAATATCGAAGATAAAAACATTATTTTTCCACATATATGTGCCCTACCTATTGTAAAACATGTGTATACACAGGTTTCACCACTACAACCCGCGTACATCAGGTTTTGTTCCCAAAATTAAAGAATGGTGTCTGGTTTCCATGTCACGTCATGAGATCCATGATCCTTGACCTTCCATATATTGGAAATGTTATGACTCTACTCTTCAATTCCAATTAAAGGCTACAAATGGGCCAAATCTGAGTTGTGGAAAAGAGGAGAAGGATTCAACTTTGAGAGAAAATTTACTCTGGAGAAATTATTCACTTCATATTGAGTTTGCATCCCTTTGTCCTTTTAAGTCTGACCACATTGTTCAACCCCCAAGGTCTTCCCTACTTGATTAAGAACCTCATTGTCTCTCTTATGTGAGCTTGCCTTTGGTGGAGGATTGAAGTGGTGGTGGCCCATCTAGAAGGGACTTGGTTTCTCAATTATGAACCGTACCGACACGAAAGTTTGTAATTCATTCACTTTTGTTGATTACATTTTAATAGAAATACTCTTTTCTCATCCAATTAATATCTTGCAAATATTTGAATTGTTATTCCATGGGCGTATTTGCTATGAATGTTGATGGATTATGCTATTGAATGTGCTAACATTATATATTATCACCATATTCTTTCATTTATTAGTTGTTGATGGCAAGTTGCAGGTGTATTTCTTTGAGTCAAGTGCTCAACGGTGAACTTCATCAAACGTCTAGATGAGGTAGGCCTTTTATCTTGTCTTTCTAGAATATTTGTTTATCTAGCATATTTGATTTTAGAGTGGATTTCTGCAGTCATTTATGTCTATTGTTGTTTACCCCCATCCATAGA
>JZKD02S2028114.1:22741-34700 GCA_000966675.3 Picea glauca
AGCATATTGACATTCGATATCATTCCATACGTGACTATGTTCAGAGGGGCATTGTGAAGCTTGAGTTTGTGCCAACGAATGAGCAGGTAGCGGATATTTTGACGAAGGCCTTACCTGTGGCAGGGCTGCTGTCCACACCTCTCCCTTAATCTCTCTGGAACTCATGTGTTGCCCCTTTACTCCATATGTGAGTCCGTTCGGCAAGCTATCGTCAGCCTGCATCATCAACCATCATGTCAGATCATGTCAACAACATATCATAAAGTCAATAGCATATCATCAAAACAAAACAATATCATCGTAAATGAAACAACTCAAATAGCCCACTCCCTGACTCAATCCAGAGTCCAAGGGAGTTCCACCGATGCCTCTGCATCCTCAAGGTCCGAAAACCTGGACACTCAATGAAACTGAGTCTGCAGCACCTGTCTATACCAAAGTAGTAAAAACATCCTGTCATATAACTTAACACATCATAATGAAAGAAAAAGTTTTATCATCATAAAAATCAAGATCACTTGCGAGCAAGTATCCTCAAAGAATAAGTTTGTTAAGCGCGCTAGAGCGGGATGTTACAATTTTATAAAGACAAAGTTGTTACAGGTGAATCCTCCTACAGGCAAGCGAATTCCCTCTTGGTATCTATACCCATAAAACCAAGACAGAAAGGGTGTTATCATTGGTCACTGACATCCTTTTAGATCTAATTAAGATAATGAATGAAGAGGAAGAAGAAAAGTGTACCTTTTTAAATTGTGTTTGTCCTCACAAAGTCCAAGTTGAGCTTCAATCCCAAGCTTGTCAATAGGTCCTATAGAACAAACAAAGATACATCAAGATTCTTATTCTATTGATATTAGCTCAAATACAGATCTGTCTACTAGAGACAAGTTTATGTGGAACAAACACACACTTGAAAGAAACACTCCAAGTGTATATGTATATTAATGAGAACAAATGAAGAGTACTTACAATCTTCTAATGAAGGTGAAACAACTTCTTCCATCTCTCCTTGTCCAGCCCCTTTTCTCAAGTAATCTACACCAATTATGCTTCAATGGCATCTCACTTATGGGATCATAAGTTTGGTTTAATTCTCAATCTCCATATCTTCTTTCACCATGAAGAGGCCTCCTTATATAGGCTTGGAGAGACCTAACCAATTGAGAGATATTTGGGATAAGTTGAGGATTCCTCTCCTTCAATTGTGGATCTCCCCTAAGATCATGCCTTGACCTCAGATTCGAATCTAACCATCTTCAGATATTGAGGGGATTCTTTCCTGATCTCCTTCAACAAACCAAATTTCTCCCAAAAATGGCTAGCGCTCCCACAAAAGGTACATAGAGCATTATAACACTCCCCTAGAAGAGGGTACAGAGAACCAACACTCTCTAACAGTATGTAGGGGAGCGCTCCCTTCCAAATTTGACTTTTGAGTGTTTTTTTTAGTGGCAAAAGGCTTGTACTCCTTGTCAATTGATTTCTCTTCTTCAAGACTAGTATTTGAGATGTCTTAAGTGTCTTTACAATGTCGTTAGAGAGATGACATAGACAAGATAATGTTTGTGACACTTGCAACCAATATGCGACACTTGTGATATTTGTAATGACAACACTAGCTATCATTGCAATGAGTGATTTTGATGTGTAATAGATTGCCCCCCAAAGGAGGAGTCAGAAGACGATGATGACTAAAGTACTTTGTATAATTTTTTGAGCAAGGGTGTGGATGCAGAGAGGCTAGAAAAAGATGCACACAACCATCAAACAAATATTATGACATCTTTCAAACCCAAGGCAGACATACCTATGCTTGAGTGATAAAGACGTTTTTCAGGTATGGTTGCCATAGAATAGACTGCGGATCCATAATTATATTGGCAAAAAATGTATAGTCACTGAAGATACAATGTGGATATATACTCTTATGGCTTGAACTGATCATAGCCATGAAGAATACACAGTGTATCTACGAGACGACATGACATAGCCATGACCAATACAAGTGGATCTATGTAACAATATGTGTGTCAAAGTTCAAAAGAAACTCCATTTCAACATAGGAAAAGTACATATCGAAGTGATAACGCAATCCCAGGGTATTCTTACTGATCCCAATGCAGTACAATTATAACCATGTGAATAGATGTCCTGACGTCGAACATGGAAAAAACCACTTGATTACCGGTCAATGATGTAAACTGTTAACAAGTGCAAGGGAAATCACCATTGATGTCAATGATTCCCAAGGTACTCTAGTACATTCCAATGAATGTGAATGGACGAGATGAAGTCGAACATTGGTGGAATCATCCAATCATAGGTCAATGATGTAAACCCATTTTCGGACATGAGGAGACCTTCCATTGAGGCATGCAGGTCCCAAGGTACTAACTGGTTTCTAAGTCTAGTTCCCAGATGATGTGTTGAGCTCAACAAGAACATACTCATTGTAGGAGGGCCTTTATGTATCCCCCATCAATGACACTAAAATGACACAAAGATGTAAATTGGTAGATAAAATGAACATGGACTGACACGGGTATTGAAATAGGAATATTTGTGATGGTTGACTCTCGAGGCAGATACTTCCCTTGAATATTGAGGCACAACAATAGAAACATGAAATGGACCCAAACATGATGATGTGACACTGTGACCTTCATTGGGTGACGCAAAGGAGTAGGAAAACTTAGAGGATTGGTTCAGCAGAGGTTCAACTAATTGAAATGCGTGAAAATACAAAGTGTCATGTTCAAGGGTGACCGTAAGAGTTACTAGTAGTGTTCTAAAAAACTTCTTGGCTTGCTTCCTTCAATTCCCCCCCCATCCAGATAGACGAGTACCTCTTTTTAATTTAACGAAATTGAGGAGGGTAACATGTGCTCAATATAACTCACCTTCGGTAAGTCCTTCTTCCTTTGTTTAACAAACTGGAAGAAGTAAGGGTTCGATTCTATATGGGCCCTTCAATGTGTAATTGTTTAACGAGTCTAGAGAAGGTAAACTTTGTGGTTTTTCATATTTAGAGAGTCTGAAAAAAACTTAAAGATTACTCCAATGTTGTCCTTTTTCGTAATGTTAGTCTTGAGAGGCCGAAAAAGAGATAAATTATCACTCAAAAGACGCTCTTTCAAACCTTTTAACGAGTGGGAAAGGAAGAAAGATCACATGACAATCTTTTCATGTTTAGAGAGTATGAAAAGAGTTTAAAGAAGACTTCAGGGGGCTCCTTTTCCGTTTATCCATGCAGCTCTGAAAAAGAGATAAAAGTTTACTCGATGCGTTCTTATATTTTTGAGCTTGAGAATGAACTAATATTATGCTCATGAATGTGACAAGATAAAAAACAAACAAAACTTCTCTGAAACCTATCAATAATGTCAAAACTGCATTCCAGGGGATTAATAAGGCCCCCAAAATATTTTAAAAAACCCAAAAACTATATATTTAGGAAAAAATGAAATGTGTAATAGTAAAATGGGGTAAAAACTATCATTTACCATTTCATTTGTGCAAATATTTGTAGTAGTGGAGAATTTATGCTTTGGAGGTGAATATTGTATTGCTCGGTGTTGGAGCTACGGTCAACCATTTTCCTCTCTGTTTGGGCCAGGTTGGTGCTCTTCTCACCTTCCTTCATTTGTGTAGTTCACATTTTCTTTTAAGGAAATAGTTATTTGTAAAAATTGATGCCCTAGGTCAACCCAAGCGCCCAAAAAGCTCAGCGCTCCTCTAGAAGTAGTGGGTGGAATGTCTTGGAAAACACCCCTCCTAGTCATTGAAGGGCATGTTTATTCTTGGTGTAGTGGCTATGAGGGTGCTTCCCCCCCAAAAAAAAAATGCCCAAGAATGACCAACGTGCGCTCAAAACGTGAAGGGGGCGTTTTTGAATTTTTAAGTTCTTTAGTGGCTGATGTAAGGATGAGTTGGAACCCTGATGTTCATGCAAAGGGGGTGTTGGCCTTTTACAAAAGAAAACAATCATTTTTAAAGTTTTGAAAATTATCCAAAAATTGCCCAAAAATGTGATTTTTAATGAAAATTTTATTGTTAATGATTGCAGGTGATTTTGGCAACAGTCATGCTTGAGTGGAAAGAAAGAGAGCATGAGCTTGATGATGTTGACACCTTGCAAAGTCCTTGATCGAGATCCACATTGAGGGATTGTGGTTTCCTCAAATATTTCAAAATGCAAAAAATGAAGAAAGAGGTCCTTCTTCTTAAGCATATGATTGGGTTGTGGAATGTTGTAGAAAAAGGATTCCAGATGGGAATGCATCTTTTTAACATTGAGTTGGAAGATGTGTACTTCAAAACTGGTCTCTCAAAAAGAGGGGCTCCCATATTTTTAAATGGACAGTGAGCACTTCCCGCACCTGTGGATGAGTATCTGGCAAACCATTGTGTCTCAGGAGCGAGACTGGTGGGTCGTAGAATTACGATCAAAGATATTATGGATCTATCTCTTCAATCCATATTGTTTTCCATTACAAGTATAGTAGGAGGTATGAGCACTCACCTAGTTTCAAGATCACAGGTGGCCTATGACTTACAGTGTTTAGAGCCAACACTGTTTAACTCGATTGTAGGGTTCCTTCATCATGTGAAGGAATAGATTATGAGATGCAGAATAAGGCAGCAGAAGCAGTTTGGATATGGTTCATTCTTGGTTTCATTCTTCTTAGAAGGAATTCCTAGGATCTAACCTCAGATTTCATTAGCAGTATGACTAGTGGGATAACCATGTATGGAGTTGTGGACTAGCCTGTCTGTGAGACTAGGCCCAAATTCAGAGTTCAGATTCACCAGTGATTTCTTCACTTGGCTGAGATGCCAATTGATCATGAGAGAATATTTTCCATACACCAGAGTATATTTTTGGGGAAGCATGGACTTGGTTCTTCCAGAAGGTGAGGATTGGGATGCATCAGGTAAGAAACCAAAAAATGATCTCTTCAAGTGTTTTTAATTTTTGGATGTTATAATTTCTTTTAGGGTACATAGAAGAATCTTTAACAGACGTATCATTTCATCATCCAGATAGAGGATCAACACGTCTGATAGAGATATGAGAACTGGGGCATCGCGGGGATGCTCAGATAGCGATAGATTAAGGGGTAGCAGTAGGAGGTCTTCAAGAGGTTTAAATGAACCTCCAAGGTATCACGATGGGCATCCCTCCTCTTAGGAGGCATGAAGTGCCACTACATCTACAAATCCACACTATGGGAGTGTCTAAGAATCTTAACTCTCTACTGAGGTGAATAGCCTGTGCAGTGATATGTTACTCGCAACTTAATGTGATGCAGGGAGATTAGGATCTTCCTTATGATTGGATAGTCTATATGATGATGTTTATGGGTGTGAGGACTCACATTTTTCTTATATATGTACCATTTTTTATCTAATCAAACTTTTTTAGTCATGCCATATATATATACATTTCCAAGTTTTTACAGTGCCAAATGAGTTGCAAATAATGATGGTTTTTATGTGACGTGTTTTATTTTGCATGATGATATGTGATGTGATTTATTTCCTTTATGAAAACTTATCTATGTGTGAGATAATTATCCATGATGTAATTTGCTATCAAATCTGAAATGGTATTAAGTTCTCTTGGTATGTGTCAGTATTCAATAAAATCAAACATTCGTTCAAGACAACGAACTCGTAAGTGGAGATGTAGTAGGATAAGATTGTGAATAGCGTAGATTCGATTAAGTTGACAGACCACAAGTTGGGAGTCTAGGTTCAATCATGCTAGAAATGCCTAGGGAGGAGGCTTCAGTTAAAAGTCTGATGACAGCATGATATTTTGCCATGTTGTTAGTTTTTAATCCTAAGCAAATACCTCTGGAACTCACCAACTCGTCAGAGTGGTAAATGACCCAAGTTGTAGAACCAACTTTATGGGCATGTTGACTAGTGCCATCCATAAAACCAACAAAAATGAGAAAGGAAGATGTCATCTGTGCATGAAAAACACAAGACACACACGATATAAGTGGCTAAGGAAAAAACTCGAGCATGCAAAAGAAAAAGACACACCAAACTAAAAATACAATAGTGTATAAAGAACATATTCTAGATGTTCTATGCATATTACTTCTTAAGGTAAAGCCTGTTCCGAGGCTCACCCAGGGAGATTCTGTCGTAGTCAACTAGTTCATAGGAACCTCTATGTAGAACATGTTCACTATGTAAGGACCATGCCATAGAGGTTATAACTACCCTGTCCCTAACTTATCATGATCCTGGTCATAAACGAGGGCAAGGTCTCCTTCTGCAAAAGTGCGAGGATGGATGGATTTTTCATATTGATTCTTGATTCACTTTTGATATGTCTCGTTAATGAGATTAGAATCACGACATGTTTCATCCAACCTAGTCAAGTGTAAGAAACGTTCTTCTTCAGCAGAAGTGTGGGGCAAGATTTCTACTTTGAGTTTCAACAAGGGAATTTTGCACTCGATTGGTAAAACAACTTCTATGTCATGTCCTAGCTAGAAAGGAGTGAATCTAGTAGCATTTTTCACTAAAGTACAGTAGGCCTAGAGAGCGAAGAAAATTTGTAGATGCCAAGATGTCTTGTTGGCCCCTACCATCCGTTGGATCATAGTTTTGAGGACTTTGTTGATAGCTTCAATTTTCCCATTCTCTTGAGGATAGTACGGGGATGAGTTCTCATGGAGAAAACCAAACTTGGCATGCAACTCACTCATAATCTATTTTTTAAAGTGTGAACCATGATCAGTGAAAATGGCATGTGGAACACCAAAACAAGTGATGATGTGGTTAAAAAATAAAAGAGCTGCAGTACAACCATCATTCAAAAAGGTAGGCATAGCCTCAACCCATTTTGTAAAGTAATCGACGACAATGATTATATAACCATGCTCCCCAACTGAGGTAGGCTTACACTGCATGAAATCAATGCCCCATTTGGCAAAGGGGTCAATGGAAACAATGGGATGCAGTGGAGCAAGGTGGGTTCATGCCTTTTTGTGAAAAACTTGGTAGGTTGGGAATTTTTTGACTGCCTCGATACAATCTTTGAAAATTGAGGGCCAAAAGTAGCCAGCACATAATATTTTCTGAGTTGTAGCCATCCTAGAAAGATGACCACCACAAGCTCCAAGGTGACAGTCATTAAGCACGTGTTTAGCCTCTTCATGAGTTAGACATCGTTGTAGGATAGTGTCAATGCCATGGTGGTATAAAGTGTCATCGGTAATAAGGTAACGACGAGAATGGTGGAAAATACGATGACATTCTTCATGAGAGATATCGAGTTGAAAACGTTGGGTCTAGAGATAAAGAAGGATATCTCCATACCATGGATCGGACATGTTAATGAGGAACAGAGTTTTGTCCAGGAGAGAATGTCTGGGCTCAGTATCTTCATCAACATGGGGAAGGTCATAAATAATCTCTACAAACACTAGGGACTTTTTATCTTTGGACTTAGTCAACTCGAGATCAAATTCATGAAGGATGACGATCCATTTTGAATATTTTCCCCCAAGAACTTGACATGTTAAAATGTGGTACATGGGGTTCAAGTATGAAATAATCATGGTGGTTCATAGCAAAATGTAGTGACGGAATCTCTAGACAGCGATGACGGCTGACAGAGCCAACTTTTCAACATGTGAATATCTGAGCTCTGGACCAAATACACTTTTGCTCAAATAATGTATCATGTGTTCCTCACCGTTAAGGTCCTCTTGACCTAACACCATGGCAATAGTGGAAGTGGAGGCTGCTAAGTAAAGGATATGGTCCTTTGTGTAATTTGGAGGATGTAACAAAGGAGCATTGGTTAATGCATGCTTAAGAGCAACAAATGATCGTTCAGTAGTGTCATTCTAGATAAAAGGGGTGTCTTTCTTTAACAAGTGCATAAATCCTTTTGTAATATTAGCGTAGTTACAAATGAAACGACGAAGAAAGTTTTCTTTCCCTTGCAAACTTTGGAGTTGAGTGAGATTGTTAGGTGGAGGTAAATCCAAGATAGCCTTAATTTTTAAGGGATCCACCTAAATCACGTCCTTAGAAACAACGAAGTTGAGGAGTCGACCTAATTCAACAGCAAAAATACACTTATGTGGGTTCAAACGAATGCGGTAGACCTAACATCAAAGAAAAATAGCCCGTAGATGACCAAAATGGTCTGATCGATTGGATGAGTGGGCAGGTAAGATGTTGAGGTAAGGCTCTGCAATATATTTGATATTGTGGAAAGCATAGGACATGGCTCGTTGGAATGTACCACCAGCATTTTTAAGGCCAAAAGGTAGTTTATGATAGGAAAAAGTTCCCCATGGGCAGATGAAGGTTGTCTTATGCTAAGCAGCAGGTAAAATGTCAATCTGGTCCCTGAGAAATCATCCATAAAAGAAAAAATTATGCTACCAGCGCAATTATCAATAATCTGGTCGATGAAGGGTGTGGGGTAGTTGTATTTCGGACAATCCTTATTGAGGTTCCTATAATCAATAAAGAAACTAATGGTCCCTTTATTCTTAGTAACCAGAACAATGTTTGAAACCCATTCTGTCAAAGGGACAAGATATATGAAGCTAGATCTCAATAATTTTTCAACTTCTTCCTTAATAGTCGTGGTATTCTTAGGATGGACTGGGCAAAGTTTCTGTCGAACAGGTTTTACACCTGGGTAGGTTTTAATCTCATGCACAATGATCGAAGGATCGATCCCTGGAATTTCTTCATATCTCCAAGTGAAGACATCATGAAATTATTTAAACAATGTGGTATAGGAAACCACTTCATCAGGTGTACAAGTAACATTGAGATTAATATTTTCGACGATACCTTCCTTGATCAAAATATCTATTTTGACTGTAGAGGTAATGTTTCCTAAATTCCCTTCAGAAATAGAATCTTGTGTAAGTGTAGGTGATTGGGGAAATTGGACAACATCATGGGGGAATATACAGTGTATATCTTCCTATATTTCTTCGAGAGGTGGAAGAAAAGAGGATCGATGATGGCTATCATCCCAAGGTACATCGTCGATGCTAAGAATTTTCAGTATTGATTCATCAAAAGGAAAAATTTGGGAAATGAAGTCGAATGTAGACATAAAAGAACTTAGCCATGATGGCCTCAAGTAACTGTCAGGTGCCAATAGATGTTGACCATCCAAGGAGGGAGAGGCAGATTGGATAGCAATGTATGAGGTTTCAGCTGGACTAAGTGGCATGGTGTCACCTAGGACATCAAATTCCAATGGACTAGGTACAACCCAAGGGTTATATGATTCCAAGGATTGGTAAACTGTAGTCAAAATCATATTTATTATGGCAACATGATGGGCAGTGGGTGGAAGCAGTGTAGGGAAGGTACCCATAAGTCTAGATTCTTTCAACAAGCCAACACCAACGCTTTCATACGTGATCTTGTGATCTCCCAGAAAGGGAATATTGTTGGTAGCAGGAGTGCGAGCGTCAAGTGTAAAAAAATCTAACTGATCGACAATGACAATTTTTCCTTGATGAGGAAATTGCACACATCGAAATATTGACGAAGCAACAACAGACATAGCATAGAACCAACTTATTCCAAGAAATAAGTTGTAATCGAGGGGAGCATCAACCACCTTGACATCAACAGAGACGAATTTGCCTCCTAATTGGATGGACAAGGACTACAAAAGTCCATGGGGATGAAAACCTCGCCCATTGAATGCATGTAACATCGTTGGGGATTTTTTAAGTACGGGAGATTTCAAGCTTTCCCAATAGGCTAAAGACATGACACAAGTAGAGGTTCCCTCATCCAAGATAGTTTGGTGGATTTGTTGATTATGAACAAAAACGTCAACTTGGAAAGTAAGATGATGAGAGAGCTGAGGTAAGAAATTGTCCAGGTTAAACATGATATTGTTGAATGACTCAGGATCAAAAGCACCAATAGTGGCCATAAGGGTTCTACGTTGTCTAGGGAAGTGTTGTAGAACTTCTAACACAGACATAGCACACGGTGCTTGTGCCAGATCTTCAACAATGTTGTAGTTCTGGGCGACACGTGAACTAGGATTAAAGGTAGATTTACGGATAGTGCTCTTAGGAGGGCGTAAGATAGAGTCAAACATAGGTTTCTCAATCTGAAGTGGTCCAGATGGAGGACTAACTGATGGAGAACTAACGGAGGATGGTGATGGATCTGGTAAAGTACTGTTAGTGAATTTTCCTTTGTCAGGTTTAACTGGTGTGTATTATGTCTTAGAGCGGGTGGTTAAATCAATCTCGTTAAACATGTAAACATGGGCACTTGTCAAGGCTTCATCATGGGAAGGATGGTTGGAACTGCCCCCTGGAGAGGGGATTTGAGCAACCATAGATTGTTGTTGTGGAAAAGGCCAAGTAAGCACGGCGGGTTGGGAATTCCCCTTGAAACGTTTGGCCACTTCATTGCAATGTGGATAGTATCGAGTGTAGTGATTGTCACCACATATAAGACACAAGAACTTTAGTTTCCATTATGGTTGATTTTCGTTAACAGGTGGTGGGTTTTGATCTTTTGGTGGTTAATTGTTATTATTATTTTTGTTTTTGTTCTTTGTCTTCTTCTTACCTCCTGTTTGTTGTTAAGGGTCATATTGAAATTCATTCACCTCAGAGATTTGAGTTTGGGGGCAGGTAGAGGAGGGTGTGGTGAAATTGGGCTTGGATGTTAGAGTAGATCGATTTGTCATGCCAGTCGACTGGGAAAAATTTGTGTTTTGATAGAGACGATAACTCCATCCTCATGTGATGTGGATGACGGTTTAGATGGATTGGTATTTGCACGGGTAGCAATTGGGATTAACTCATACAAATTAATAGATTGGGAATAAACCAAATCTAAGTATTGAGCTCGAGCAATGGTCTCTTCCTCGATGACTGCACCACCCATGGCGACATCATGAGAAATCAGGGGTAATAGTGATTTAGTGAACCATTCCGCCAATAATTGGTCGGGAATGACTTCTTTGATCAACCTTCATCATCGTCTCCACTCATGAATATGATCAGAGATATGCACAGAGTTCTTCTAATGAAGGGAGGTCAAGAGTTTGGTACCCATCTCATATCGAATGGGTAGTTGAAAGTGTGTGAGAAAGAACATGTCAAGGGAGTTAAAATCTTGAAAAGAACCACGTGGAAGTTCGATATACCACTTAGTGTAAATTATAACCTTGTACAATATCTATTGCAAACTGATATTTAGAAAAGAACACAAAAGATACAATGGCAAATACAAACATTACACAGAGAATTTTCACCTGGAAACCCAAAACCAGGAAAACCAACATATATTATATTCATACATTGTGTTACATTGTTTACAATACAATATACATATAGGAGCCAGCGACATCCAAAACCCTAACCCAATGACCTGGATTAGTCCAAAACCCTAATTCCTTAACCGGAAATAGAAAACCATCGGCAAAAAACCATGTGCTGAAAAACCACCTAATACCATGTGGTCTCGGAAATATGTCAGACCGGAGAAAATATGTCGGCCCAAAAAAAAAAATTCGGGGGCACTACCACCGAACCCCCGCGCGGGGGGCTCCACCCCCCTGCACTCCCTCTAACCCCCCTGTGCACCCGGTGCAGGTGCTCAAACACTACTACTCGTGCAAAGAATATAACACATACCCAACATTCTCCCACTTCTTGTTTTCTTTGCACACAGGGGGTTACAGGGTTACATAGTCACCAATCCAGGGCAACAATGCCCATGGATCCTCTACACCAAGAGAAATTCTCAGTGCTCACAGATTTTGTTAATGAATCTGCAACATTCTTCAAAGTGTCCACATTCATCAGTGATACTTTATTTTCTTCAATCATGTCTCTCACAAAGTGATATTGAACATCAATGTGCTTTGTCTTTGAATGATAAGCAGGGTTCTTCGCCAAGAAAATTGCACTCT
>JZKD02S2028114.1:45947-56384 GCA_000966675.3 Picea glauca
CACATGAAGATCACCCTCATTTTGAGGATTTATCTCTACATTTATGTAAATTAGTTTTCTTTACTGTTTTTAGCAAAACAGATCCATATTTTTAGGATCTGAGAACATCTTGTAAAATCTATAAAGCTACATTCTGAAGACTAGGAAAGGGTCAGTTTTTGGATACAGAATATCATATGTAACAGGCCCATTGATGTTAACACTAAATCACAGTTTTATTTCTCTTTTGATATCAGTTTTCCACCTTCTTTATGTACTTTTATCTGAGTTGTCTAGCCTTGAATGACTGTTATCTCATTGTTTGGCTCATAGCCTGATAAATAGTTTCTTCATTGCTTATTCGACCCTACATTGTATACTGGTTTATGAGCAATTTGTTCTTCGCCCACTTAAATTTATTTACTGATTATCAATCCATGAGAGCACTGGTTCATTTGTTTATCATCTTGACTGTCTGAATACCACGTGTGAATTGATTTATCCCACTGATCAATCTACACAAAACACAAAAACATTTTTACTTGAAGTTACCAAGCACCTTTGGTCTACAACCATAAAGGGTTTCTTGGAGTGATAACAACATGCAGTCAGGATTGATCTCTATTGGTGTCAACTAGTGTGCTATCTCTGAGGTGTCAAATAACGGTGGGAAATATGGCCGAAGGAGATCCGGGTTGAAGACTGGATGCAAACCAAGGAAGGGGTGAATCTTGAGTTCAAAAGCATTGTCACCCACTACCTTGGTGATCATTTACGACCCATAACGGAGTAGGCAAAGCTTTCAATGGGGCCTTGTAAGGCATTCTTTCTACAAATGCAACCAAACTTTGTCCCCCACCTAAAACTTATGTGGCACCTGATGTTGATCATGGTGTTGTTTGTACTTGGCATTAGACTTTTGTAGAATATCCTAAACCTGTTGGAAGATGTGCTAGATCCTCTCAATGAACCGGGTGGATTTTTCAACTTTTGGTGGAGCAAGGGATGAGTCAACCGAGGTGGTCACCAGGGGTAGTGAAATATCCATGGAGCCCAATGGTTGGAATCCCAACCCCCACCTGAAAGGGGTTGTGTCTAGTTGAGCTATGATGGACATAGGGAAGACTCTCATCCCATGTGTGGGGGTGTTTTGAATTGTACATGCGTAGGATATGTACGACCATTTGATTGACGACCTTAGTTTGGCCCTCTATCTGGGGGTGGAAGGAAGTGGATTTGGTGAGCTTCGTATCCAACAGTGACTAGATAATCGACGAAAATGAGTTGAGGAACCGACTATCATGGTCTGAGATAATAGTTTGTGGGATCCAAAAATGTACCCATACTCGTTCAAAGAAGATATTGGTAGTGGATTTTGTTGTGATGTTCTTCTTGCAAGCGGCTAGAATCACCATCTTGGAAAATGTATCAACAACCACAAAAACATAATCATTTTCCCTCTTGGTTGATGGGAGGCCCAACATGTAGTTCATTGAGATGGATTGCCACAACCTATTAGGAGTAGGAAGAGTGGTGTATAGGCCCTGTTTCTTAGTGGTCAGTTTGGCAATAGCACAGGTGGTGCAGGACCTAATATACTTCTAGAAATCCTGTCAAAGTTTCGACTAGTAGAAATGTTTCTACAGCACAACCACTATCGTTTTGACGCTAAAGTGTCATGCCACCAAACTATAATGAGCTTCCCAAATAAGCTTCACATGCTCACTTGATGGAATGTAGAGATGTCCCAAATGACATAATAGCTTGTGTTGAAGATGGAAATTAGTGACCACTGAGTTGGCACCCAACATTTGGTAGGTGGTGGAGAAGTTAGGGTCTGTATCGTAGAGGTGGGGCCATCCAAAGGTCTTGTGACCACAAGAGTATAGAATCGTGGTGAGTGTCATGACTAGAGGTCAGATGAGGCAGTCAACCACTCGGTTGGTACTTCCTATTTTATACTTGATGTTGAGGTGGAATTGTTGTAAGTATGTTGACCACTTCTGATGGTGGTCATTCTGTAATTTTCCTTTAGTCTACATGAACTGTAGTGGATTGTGATCAATGTCAATGACTGACTGCTTCCCAAGAATGTAATGTCTTCAATGGCACTAAGCTTGCACAATGGAGTACATTTCTTTGTCATAAGTAGGGTACTTACGGACAACATCTAATAGTTTCTCATTATGATATGCCACTAGGTGGTCATGTTGAGTGAGAATGATGTCCACAACATAGTCTGAAGCATTTGTCTCGATATCAAAGGGATGTTGTAGGTCCAGTAATGAAAGTATCGAGGATGAGCACAAATGCTTATTCGAGTCATTGAAGGCTTGTTGTTGGCATAGGCCCCACATAAATGTTTCCTTACGGCCACCCATGGTTACTTGGTTGAGGGCCCATGTGATATGAGAGAATCCCAACACGAAACTGCGATAGAAATTGGTGAGGCCCAAGAAGCTCTAAATTTCAATGAGTGTGGTTGGGGTTGGCCAGTTACAGATGACCTAGATATTGGATAGATCCACATGCACACCGTGCTAATCAACATTGTAGCCTAAGTAATGGACCTTGTCCATGCCAAAGGAGCATTTTTCCAAGTTTTCATATAGTTTGTGTTGTTGCAAGGTGTACATAACTCGTTGAATATGATGAAAGTGTTCCACCCAAGTCTTGTTGTAGATGATGATCTCATCCATATACACCACTACAAAATTATTGGTGAAAGATCATAGGATATCGTCTATCATCCTCATAAAAGTTGTTGGAGAATTTCTCAAACCAAAGGGCATGACCATCCATTCAAAAAGACCTTATTTTGACTTGAAGACAGTCTTCCATACATCTATTTATTCTATTGGGACCTGGTGGTAGATAGACTTCAAATCAATCTTATTGAAGTATTTGGCACTCCTGAGCTGATCAAGGAGGTTGTCTATTCGGGGAATCGGGTACCAATTTTTGAATGTGATTTTATTCATGGCCCTCTAATCAACGCAGAGTTGCTAGGGCCCGTCTTTCTTCTGCACCAGCACGATTGGGCTCCCACAAGGCAATGAGCTGGGATGGATGTGCCACTTGTGGAGAAGCTCTTGGATCTTCCTCTTGATATCCTCATTTTCTAATAGAGATTGGTGGTAGACTGGTCCATTGGGTAGCAATGTGCCTAGGGTTAGACCGATAGGATGCTTGACCTAGCAGTGCAGAGGTACCCCGATAGGAGAGGAGAAGATATCTGAGTATTCGTCCACGACCTTATCCACTTTCTTCTAATGTGTGGAGAGATCGATCGTGGAGGCCCTGGATGTGGCTATGATATTTTGATCACTTTGAGAGTGAATCACGAAGAAGAAAAATTTCCTTGTCTGAGATATGAACTTCCTACATTTATTGGAAGAGATCAAGGAAATAGCACTAGGAGGGACTCCCTCGGGTATCTTGTACAATTTCTTGTTCAAAGTAATAATAACACTATGAGGCCTAGACTCATATACAACATGACGTTTCCATAAATAAGTTTGCCCCAAAATAAAATTACAAACTTCAAGAGGAGAAACATCACACAATTCCTTGTCTTTGAAGGGCTTGATGTTGTACGACAGTCGACACTGTTGGTTGACGTAGAGATCACTTCCTTGGCGAAGCAATCTAATGGTGTAGGGTTGTGGGTACAACATTATCGACAAGTCCAGCCACTTGAGGACCTATTCTCAGATGAGGTTCTTCTGGCTACCGCTATCAATGATAAAGTGTAACAAGGTGCCTTTTACCCACATTTGTGAATGGAAGAGGCAATCTCCTTCTTCTTGCTCATCTAGTTCACCAGGTTGGAGATTGGTGGTAGAAACGATGGCACTAGGTTCTGCGTCAATGATATTTCTTCCCCTTTCTAGTTTTGTCTCAGAGTCAGAACCTGCATCTGATTTAGAGGCTTTCACTTTGGCAACCAATGACTTCTTTGAGAGGTAGTTAGCAATGTTATGCCAAGGGCTCTTATGGAAGTCATACAACTTCCCGGTATCTTTATTTATCTTTCTGATGTCCTTCTTTTCTTGTGGCTTGGACTGGGTGTCTTGATACTATCCATCGTTTCTCTATCCTTTTTTCTGTGGGTTGGGAGTGCCCTTTCTTGGATTTTGATGTGAGGGGTTCTGAGGACCAAATTTTCACGTCTTTTGTTTAAGCTTCTGCTCGATTTTGACAGCATATTGGTAGGCTGCACCCAAGGACGAGATGTCCAAAAATTCCAATTTGGTCTGGATGTATCTATGCAGAGCACCATGATACTTGAGCACTAGATGTCACTCTGAATATTTGATATGCAACTTGGTGCACAAGGTATGGAAGATATTTGTGAACTCTGGCACTACTTGGCTCTTTCTTATCACAGTGTGGTCCATTTGGTATACAAGTCATTATAACTTTTGACAGGGTAGTATTTTTCCTTAATAGCATCCCTGAAGGATTTCCAGGTGGTCGTGAGTATAAATAATGAGGGTTCCTCTATTTCCTTTTTCTCACAGAAAGTTTCCCACCAATATTTGACATGGGGAACGACTTTGAGGAGAACAAAAGTAATATTTTCTCTATTCAAAAATTTATGGACAAAAAAATAATCTTCTAGTAGATTCAACCACTTCTCTACAACATATGAATCTATATGACCTTCAAATATAGGAATATCAAAGTTGATTTGTACCTTGAAGGGGGTGATTCCTCCGCTCAAGGAAGATGCATTGCATGTTGGTAGTCACCGAAGGATTTGCGCAAAACCATCCATCATCTCATTCCTTTGTTGCGTGAGGGATTCTTCAAGAAATATTTTGAAAGGACCTCTTGTTCTGTCATATTTCTTTTCTCCTGCCATGAGAGGTCCCTTGGGCGTGTGAGATATTTTGTCCTAAAGAGAAACAAGCTCGAGACCCAATTCTTCGTACCCTGACCTCGTTGGGGACATGCATTAAGATGACAAGGAGAACACTGCTCTGATACCATTGATATAGATTTTATGAGTAGAACAAAATTAATAGAGATTACTAAAATATGCTTAACGCAAAATAGCAGAGATATAGTGAAACTGGTTTTCTATTCAATAAGGAAATAAGATGAAACTATAAAATGCAGTGGAAAACAAGCTTGTTGGAATGGTGGCGTCTTATCTCTGAGAAGAGATTTGAGGGTTGCGCTCATTCACAAGAAGATGGTAAAAATGAGGCTTTGAAGGCCTTTTACAATAAAATGGAATGTCAAAAACCCTAGACATCGAAAAACCTAACCCTAGGAGATGAGGCACCAAAATTCATGTGGGCCCTGTTTGGGTAAGTTAGTGTATCAATTTCCTGGGGTCATAAATTTTGCATACGATCTTCATTTTAGGCGCACGATAGCCCGTTGGAAAGGTATAAGCAAGAAGAACAATTTTCAACTGGCCCAAGTCAGTGCCTTTTGAAATAACATGGGCTCCAAACCCCAAAAAACATCATTTAGGGCCTCAAAACGACCCCGGAAGTTTGTAATCCAAAATGTTGAAAACCTGCCAACGTGGAAAACTATTTTTCGAGCCAGTGAAATAGGTGGGTGGCCACTGATATCCACCTAGATCAATAATACTACATGTAAATAAAAACAAAGCACATGTAAATAAGCTCAATGGTTCAGATTAAAAAGGGATTTTATTGAGACAAAGCACTTGACCAAACCAATGTAAATAAAAACAAAGTAGTCTAATAACATGTGTCATATTTCTTTTGTAATGGTGGAACGATAGTATTTATTTGAGGCTGAGTGAGTGTATTATTATACCGATGGATGGCTATGGAAGGTTTATTATAGGTAAGTATATATATGTGTGTGTGTGTGTGTGGTGCATCTTGCAATAAAATTATATTTTCTTGGGATCACTCATGTAAATGTTTTGGGTTTGGGTGATTTTACCTGTCATTTTTAAGTAGGGGTGTAATATTCCTTGTGTAATAGTATAACTCTAGCATTTATTTAAGGTTGAGTGATCTTATGCTAGGCATTGGGTTACATTGTTGGTGTGTTCGAAGTAGTAACCTCACTTTTCCAAAGTGGCATGGGTTTCCACTATTGTGAGTACGTGTATTAGATTTTATACTCGACCAAATCCTAAATAAAGTGGGAGATGACTTCCATAATTTTTAGGATCACCAATTTCTCCTTAAAAAAAAATATAAAAATATTACAAGTTTACTTAAGTAAATTTAAATTTAATATTCACTATGTTAATTTAGTCTATGAAACTCCAAACGTAAAATATATATATATATATATATATATATATATATATAATTTTAATTAATTAGGTGGAAATTTTATATTCTAGAAATGATAAATTGAGTTCTCTAAATTCAAAATATATTTAAAAAGGAAATGATAAGCACCGACTATAACACCTTAAAAGTAAGATAATAATAATAATCTAGACCCCCTTCTCCCACAGATTTGACTGGTAAAATCTATGGAACTTGTCACCTCTTAGTAGGAAACACATGTTCTTAACCATTAGGTTCATTATTTATATTAATTTATATAAATAATGACTATATAGCTTTGAATGAGAGAAAACCTAAGAAACAAATTATATACCATATATGATTAATATTATAATATATGTTATTATACACCCTAATAAAATTCGAATATATGCAATACAAAAATATATTAAATACATATATATTTAATATATGCTTATTGTTAAATATATTAATATTAATTTGTATAAATAATAACTATATAGCTTTGAATCAGATAAAACCTAAGAAACAAATTTTCATACCGGTAAAACTTGAATCAATGTGGCTCTTCTTATTTATCCTATTTAACAATAGGAAAAGAAAATAACAAAAAACAAGAAGCCCAGACCAGGATACTATAGCTTTGAACCACAAAAACTAAAAATTTTCTATTTTATTCTCTTTCACAATAAAACAAGAACTAAAAGAAAGTGTGGACTAGGGTACTCACACGACACTCTACAAAACCTAGATTACCACTTCATACACCCACAATGCAACTCAATTTCTCACATAACATCAAGCCCATATCTTAGTTCAATCCTGGTTCAAAAACAACACCTAATACCACCCAAATGGAAAACATTCACAGCATTAGCCATTTGTTGATTATAAACTTTATTGCTTCTCATAGTCGGTGACATCACCCAAACCAAAGTCATTACCGTGACAATTTAATACACGAGCGTTCCCAAGAAAGTCACCTCTTACCTGCTGCCAATAAGACGCAAGAAAAATGGTTTCCAAAACTAAAATAAAATATCCTGATTTTTACAATCCTAATATTTAACAATAGCATTGTACTTAAATAAGTAACAACCAAAATTAAAAAATAATTGAAATGTAAATCTCTTTGTACTTAAATTAAGATCTATTTTAAACCTTGATTTATCAAGAAATGATAAGGATTAAATTCTTGATGTGTAAATTTTTAATCATGTCATTTTTGTTTATGTAACAAAAATAATTAACAACCAAAATTAAAAAATAATTGAAATGTAAATCTCTTTGTACATAAATTAAGATTTATTTTAAACCTTAATCTATCAAGAAATGATAAGGATTAAATTCTTGATGTGTAAATTTTTAATCATGTCATTTTTGTTTATGTGTGTGATAATGATTACTATAACTGACGTTAAATTTGCATTATTATAATTTTAGTTTTGTATAACATATAGGTCGATAGAAAACACAGTTTTACATAACATATAAGTTGATAAAAAAAACAATGGTGTCAAATAGAATTGCCTCAATTTAGTTTTCTTCAAATAATAAATTTGATGTATCATATATAAGCTTATTAATTTATTATTGCCATAGATTTATTTTTATTTAACATATTATATTATATTAAGTTGATATATATTTATCTTAGAATTAATGAGATAGATGCTATAATTTATCTTCACAGATATAACCTTACGTGGATGAATATATATATATTTATATATATATATATTCCACAAACTATGAATTGTGAGAGATACATTTATCTTACCATGTAAATGTTATATTCTAATTGTATTTTTTTTAAATTGTCTATTACATGAATTAATAATTTTTTTAAATATAATTTTATTTATTAAAAATAGTTGTATGTGTTAGGATATGTAATTTTCACTTGTCTTTTGTGAGATCATATTTGTAATTATTGATTTTATTGATCATTATTAGGTATAGTTATAATCTTTACAAGGAGAAGGAATTCCTAGATTTTAGGAAGTTGTTGAAGTCTAGTTGATTTGAGAGATTATTTGCAACTAGTTAGCTTCCTAGTTTAGTGTAAGGTTTAGATATTTACTCAACTGTGGATCAAGATAATGTATACTCTATCTTAAAACATATTTATTTATTTATATGTGTATCATTACATTAAATGAATAGAGCATGCATCATAATTTGGGATTTGTGTAATTACTATATACTCTCCCTCTCTCATTTTCTATATGGTATCAAAGCAAGACTAACCTCACTCCCTCACACAGAGAGAAAATAGAAGATGTGAGAACATGAAAGTAGAGTATGTGTGAGGTAATTGTTGTAGTGTGTATATGGCAATGTGAGATATCGATTGCATCGTAGTAACTATTTGTTTTTCCATCATTATTAGAGAGATACCATCAGCAAGAAGGATCCATTATGGAGGAGATAGGAGTTGAGATGTCATTATGAGAAAAGATTATGTGAAGAAGCAGGATGTGATCAGGCAAACAATGAAGGTTGTGAAGGCAGGCAGGTTCAAGGGGCCATATGAGAAATGAATACCTACACTTACACCAATGGATCCAGAGGTTATTTGGTTGTGCCATGCTTGTCAAGACGACATGTGTATCATGCAAAAATCGTTTAGCAAGTGGATACACTAACCGAGAGGGGATGTATATACTATGGACTAAGAGGAAAGAGTCCATGATCTATCTTGAACCTACCTTGACGACCATGATCGATCCATCCCTAAACATACACAGCTCCCCTTAACCTATCTTTCCTTGGCCCAGCTAGTCTTAGACTTATCTGGTCTTTTGTCTTGTACCCAACACAACTATCCCTTAGCAATATCTGTGTTTTTTCTTTATCTCTACTCTTACTCTTTTGTATTGGCTACACTAAATTATGGACTTCTCTTGTCCACTACCTTACCTCTAACACAACACTTCACTCATATCGCTCAATTATTTCTCCGTTTGGTTTGCTCCACTAACCATTTCCCCAAATTTTAAAGCCTCTACACTTTGTCTGCCTTCTACTACTTCATGAAAAGGGATAAACTATTTGTCCTCATTTTTCACACTGATCGAGAGGGATGTCAGTGCACTTATGGGTGTTTTTGATGAGGCCCTTTGGAATAGTAAGGGATTCTTCACCTCTACTGATGATCTTGCTAAACTTATACATACTAACTCTTTCTCCTCATCCCTTCCTCTGACCTGCACACTGGCCCCACCCTTCTACCCTCTTCACCCTCCTTTATCCATTTAGATTGAGATTCACACACACCCATAAGCCTAGACATTCCTTCCCTTCCAGTTACCCTTGTCGACTTTCACTTAGACTCCCTCCTTAGCCAACATCCCACCTACCTTCTCACCATACTTCGACTGAATCACTATTTCCTCCACCCATGGGGTAAATATCAATACGATTCAGAAAATAACTAGAGGAACGCATCATCATAAGAGCTCGTTTGGATATACTCATACTAGCAGACATTGTTGATTAAGGTTGATTGTCATTGATGTCAACCCTTGAAGAAATCCCAGTAGAACAAAGGTTTGGGTAATGGACCCAATATTGTTTGATGTAGATATGACTCATTATTTTTTTTTCATGGTTGATAAGAAGTAAATATGGATGAAATCCAAAGTGGTCACCTTATGGTGAAAGCCCTAACGAGAAGACGCTTTGTGGAGTAAGAGAACCCATGCTTAATTGTGGAATAATGAGATGAGGGAAAGTGAAATTTTCAGGGAAAATATCCTATATGGATAGTGATTGTCATGTCATTTCCAGTGGTATGTGGAATGTCACATAATTCCTCGTGGTTAGAGAGTTATGTCCATGAGAAGTTGGAGACCCCAGGTTTGGGTAATGGATCCAAGTTTGTTTGAAGGGTAACAATATGATTTATGATATATTTTTAGATAATATTATTCTATATGGATAGTGCATGTCATGCCATTTATGGTGGTATGTAGAATGTCACATAAATCCTCATGGTTTGAGATTTATGGCCTTACAAAGTTGAAGGACCCTCATATGTCATCTAGAAGCCCGAAAAGGTCAAAGTAGTCAAAGTGGTTTAAAAGATTTTAAAAGGTAAATAATAAAGTGAAGTGATGAGTGTATTATAATTCAAAGTCAATAAAAAATAAATTATTTCAATAATAAATTTAATGGAGAAATTAGAAGTGGACCCAAC
>JZKD02S2028125.1:45413-56382 GCA_000966675.3 Picea glauca
AGAATACCAAGACATATTGCTAAAGAATGCCTTGGAAGAATACCTAGTTGTCTTTGTTGCAAAGCTATGGACCATGAAGTGTTGGATTTCCCTAGAATGATTGCTAATCTTGAGGGAATGAATTTGAACAAGGAAAAACCTAAGGTAGATCCATAAATAGCATAATCCCAGAAAGAATCATTGAAAGTATTGTTACAGATGAAAGAAACCCCGAATGACCACCGACATATCAACTTATCAGAGATATTCAAAGAAAAAGAATGCATCAAAGCAAGAATAAGAGACTTCGACATTGACTTTGTTCTAGATGAGGAAACATAGGTGAATATCACGACAGAGAGAACTTGGGAAGCTATAGGGAAGCCTTCTCTAATTCCTTCATTAAGAGGAATAGGATTATTCAGAGGAAAACTGGTAAACCTATGTGGGAAGCTCGCTCATGTACCTATGCACGTTAATGGAACTTCGACATAAGAATATTTTGAGATTATTAAATTTATTAAGGACAATGCTCCATTTACCATGTTAATAGGAAAACCTTGTATTGACAGAGATCGAGTTAGACGAAAGGAAGAAGAAGAAGTTTTGTAGCAGAAGAAGCAAGAGTTAAAATATTTCATGACTAGAAGGATCACACACTTGATTAAAGAACATGAGAACATATCGAAGCTATTTAACACTAGAGGCCCTAATGTCGAAGCTGTAAGAACCCTAGAATACCAACAAAGACTGAAGTACTTATCCTAGATAAAGAAAAAGTATTACCCTCGAATCCTAGGAAATAATCTCAACAATGCACAGTGTCTATGTCAAATGAAGATAAGAATCAGAATGCAAAAAGACATACCGAGACGAAGCTCACTAGAAATAAGGATAGAAAGCTAAGTAAGAAGAGGGATAAGATTGAAAAGTTACAAAAGATTCTAGAGGGAACTTCGCAGACAGAAAAATTGAAAAATTGGAGCTTCGTTGGGATATCATAACAGCGACACATGGCACTGCGCCATGGCAAAGAAATATAGCCATTGGGGACATTATAATTGTTCGATCGATGCTCCGAATGGGCAAAAAGGCAATTATGGTTCATTATCAGACCATTAGGTTGTGCCATAACGGACATAACATGGTTAATGGAGGCTTCATAACCATTGCAAGAGAACCGTTGTTGAGTTACCTATTTATACCATCGCGCCATGCACAGAGAACACTTTTTATAATTGAGAATTTGAGCCCACAGATTAAGCCGAGTTTATAAAGTTATTGTTGTGCTCTTTATCTCTATCTCACTACTATGTCTAAGTTATTCTTCAAACCCGCGATTGTTAACCATGAGTGTGTATGTTGGACGAATTGAGCATCGTAGAGAAAGTTGTTGAAGAAGTTTTGATTGACTTGATGACTGAAAGAGTCATGTTGGAGAGAGGATTATCCACAGGTGTACAAGCATCATCCATGAGAGGACTACCATCCTCTCCGTCAACTGCTCCAACCAGACCATCCCGACCATCAGATGAGAAGAGAACTAAGCATAGGGATGATATCGCAAATGCTAAGTTGATACTGAGCATATTACCTACCTATATACCACCTTTGAGAGGTGTTGTAAACCGCAAAAATGTACCTAGATATTTTGAGTACGCCTTGGTCACTGTGTACCTCCCGAAGGGGATACATGCAGTTCTCGCAGACCAAGATAACATTACAGCATTGAAGTTTAGAAACTTCAACCTCGACGATAGGAAGGTCTACAACATGCTCACCCTACATAAGTACCTGACCAGAACAAAAGGGAAATAATTCAAAGATTGTCCCTCAGTCATGGACCCATAACCTCACATAGTCCACCCTGCTGAACATTATGAATATTACACATTTCGGACGACACCAGGAAGTGAATGCATGTGTCAAATTGTTGTTGTCTTGTTATCATGGAGGATATCTATGGTTAAATAGGTTATCTATGGTTAAACAGACACATAACATTGGATCTGATGTTGATAAATCAGATCACTAGGCTTAGTATGCAGGGACCTGACCCATAGGATTTCTATCCTGGAAAATCCATGGACCGCACTCTCACTCAAAGGATCAAGGACACTTATAGTGATGTCAATAAAGGAATGCGAGGCTAAAAGGTAGCTTCTATCCAGAGTGGAACAGTGCGCCTCGCTTGTCAGCTGATTCTAGGGAATTTAGTATGCAAGAATCGACCCACCCAAGTGACTGGTTTTGTAGTCGACCTCCCTGGGAAGTGTGCAGAGGGCCTACAAATGAATTGTTCATAGTACCTGGTGAACCAATTATAAATTGACTATAGAGAATCCAAAGATCAAGGGTACGAATTACACTTTAGCTGGCTATTGATCCTGATCACTTTCATTGCCTGGGAGATGGTGGAAGGTGCGACCTTCCCAGACATTGAGCCATTTGAACCATTGGCTGCGAAGTTCAGCACACTGTGGTATTCAAGCGTCATGACTAAAAAGTGGCAGTCCAATGCTGTATTTCATGCATACTACAACCAATTGAAGGTATCCATATAGTTCGTGCCTCGCATAACTCTGAATACTTTACATAGGTTTAGGCCTTTGATGAAGTTCAACGCAGAACGTCATTTCATTTATGTCACAGCGTGCACTGAAGATCACAAGAAACAACTTTAGTCCTACTATAATATAGTGGATTAGGACTTGGAGGAGATCACTAAGGATTGGTCGGCGGACCTCCTCATTCCAGTAGACCTTGTAGAGATATCTGACATAGACAGTCCAGAAACTGCGCAGGATACACCTGATTCGAGCAAGACAAAGAAGACCAAAGAGGTCCATGATTTAGACAATGCATCTGTGAAGACTGCTTCCATCTCACCCGAGCAAGGAGGTGATTATGCAGAGTTGAATGAAACAGAGGTCAAGCAATAGCAGGGTGATGATGTTGGTCTCCTAAAAAAGAGGAAAGGTTCACCTCTGAAACCTTCCTCCTGAAATAAATCGAAGGCCACTATGATGAATATGCAGATTGTCCTCACCTTTGATGACTTTGACTTCCTTGTAGTAGCCCTGAATGATGCTTTTCTAGAGATAACAGAGAAGAAAGAAGCAAAGTAAGAGGAGATGTATGATCGAATCATGACTGAACTCTGAGGAGTACAACAATCCCTACAATCCAACCGCGCAGTCTTCATTGCGCCGGGAGAGATAGAAGTGGGAGATGAGCTAGCTCAACTCCACTGAATAGCTAATACAGTCGAAGCTCATCTTCGACTAGCGCAAGAAGAAACAACGCAAGCCACCCATGCTTTGGTAAATGTATAGGGAGTACTCGTAGAACAATGCCAGGTTTTCGAACAGGAAAAGAGCGCTCTCCAAGTGAATTTTGATGAAGAAAAGGCACAACTACAACAAGCCAAGGAACAACTGCTCATAGAGCAACTCGAAGTGAAGGAAATGGTCAACAAAGCACTTTTCTCTATGATTGTCATAGAAGTAAAGGTAGAGGATCAAGTCATGAAGCAAGTAGCGCAACTTGAAGAAGTGATCCAGTAGCTCCAACAACGCATAACAAATTTAGAGCTACACATTGTACTAGAGACTCCACAGGAGGTAAGAGACTAGCTAGAAGCCACTGCCTACAGTGCAGTTTACAGACTGAAGGCCCTTACCTTATAATGCAAGCAATTCATTGATCGAAGTGCCCAGACATATGAGAAACTTACTGACAACCCAAAGTTGTAGGCACTGGAGTCACAACTCCAGGAAGTGAAGCATCACGCAGAAACACTACAGGCCCAGCTGAAGTCTCTCTCAGCTATGGAGAGAATGAAGAGATCTCAAGAGAAGCGAACCGCCTAGAAAAAAATCCATAATATCCAGAGCAGAGTTATGGAGATAACTCAGAAAATCCAACTGGTACAAGATAAGGCCTATCAGTTGTTTAGAGAGGTGGAAGGCCAGGGAGAAGAACTGGAGAAGGTTAGCACCGTGACAGAACAATGCCTAGAAGAACTTGTGAATGATGCAGTCATTCAAGAATTTGTTGAAAAAGAGCGCGTATCACATTGTTAATTCGAAGTAGTTCAAGACAAGATCAAAGCATTCAAAGTGAAATTTCCTACATTAGAGTGACTCAAGACGAGTCACAGGTTATTGTTGGGGCCCTGTTGTCCCTTGACCAAGTTTTGTTGATATCTGGTCAAGTTTGACCTATTTTTGGACTTCGACAGCCTATTGAAGGAGGAGCATAAGACGAAGTAGATATCGCGGGATATCGACCCATTTTTGGGTCCTTTTTGTGATGTGAGAATATGTAATGGGATTGGGATGTCGGCCCATGGGTTTACCTATGTTTAGGCCTATTTTGTATGTATAAATAGATGTATAGGCAATGTAAAAGAGAGAATAGAATGAAGGCATCTATGTGATGTTAGTATGCAAGTAGGCTAAGTGTCAAGAGTTGGATATGTGTGATCAGGAATTGTAAGCTTTGTGCATACTGTGTGAGAATTGTAGAGTTAAGTGCAAGTCATTGTAGCAAGATTATGGAAGGCTTAGTGTTGGAACGCAAGGAAAAAGGATCTAGTGAGCTGTGCATATCTTCTGTCCTATGCGGGATAAGGTTTTTAAGGCTCTATTCTTGTAACCGATTGACTGAAGACAATAAAGAAGAAGAGTTGGTGGGCGTAGCCTCAGGGTGGGGGTGAACCATGTAAACAATGTGTTATTATTCTTTGTGCTTGTATTAATGTGCTTATGACTCTCTTGGTAAGTTCTTTGATAGAGATAGATAAATCTGTTCATGCTTTGTGCTAATGATGTCTAAGAATGTTAGATCTGACTTTTATGAATGTGCTTAGTGCTTTCTTCTGCTAGATTTGATCCATTTGTTTGTGCTAAGTTCTTAATTACATTAGACTAGTGTGAATGTTGCAAAACTCTGTTTTATCAGCGAAGTAGATATTGATTGCGTATTGAGGATATGATGGTGCTAAGTTCCCTATTAAGTATCGTAATGATAGATATGTGTCCCAGCTAAGGTTGTAGACTCCTAAGTCTCACAACCACCCCTACCTCTACCTCGGGTGAGACTTCATCTGCTTCAGAGGTGTTGCCGAAAGGGCCGATAGTTAGGGTTTTGTTGGTGCGTTGTTGTAGCGTTGAGCCCTGGTTCTACCCCTATGCCAAAAGTCTCTGCCGGCTTCTTGATTATTAGGGTTATGGATATCATTCTCCTCTTCTCCACTTATGGCTGAATTTATGAGTGTAGGGATGATCCCAAATGAAATCAAATGATTATAAAAAAATATGACTAGGGTCAAAAACCTTGATTTCCTCTGCACATCTCAAGTTGGAATGGTCAAAATAAGCAGCATATTCGTCAATCTTGGAAATTCCTCTAAAAATAATTTCACCAACTTTCCATAGGAGAGGTATGAACTTCTTTCTTCTTTTCTTAGAAAAAAAGTGTGAATTTTTTTTTATATTGTCTAGCTACTTCAATAATAAACAACTTATCAGATATATATTATGGAAGAAAAATAGGTTTTTCAATAGAGCAGAAAACTTTGATGATATTGTAATCCTCCATTTTTTCAAGACTTTCTTTCCCTTTTAGAAAAGATGATGCTTCCAATGATAGTTGGGAAGTGTGTTCCTAAAATAATAGCTTCTTTAATTTATACACAAAATCATAATATATTTCATAGAAATGATGGTCGACTCTCTATCTCCATAATTCTTGATACCACATGGTCACAAGGTCCACCTTTATTTTCACTCTTCGGGAAATGTTTAAACCCTCAAAGGTATGAAAATATGTAATAGAAAATATCAAATTAGATGACATATAAAACTTCTTCTTAGTCTTGAAATTTGTCAATTGTGCAGTAATTTCATTCGAAATAATCTTCGCTCAGTCAAAAATTGCGTTTTCATGAACTATGAAATGAAATATATAGAATTCCAATTGGGTAATGGTTTCTGTAGAGTCTTGGCTAGCAATTCGAGTGAATAACCAATCAATTTATTTATAAGGATTTTTTAAAGAACTTACTTGAATTCTGGATATATCTTCAGGCTTTGAGACTTCCTAGTCAACCTGTTGTTGAAGCCCAAGAAGGGAAGTGGGGAAATCAAATCAATGTTAAGAAGAGAAGGGGAAAATTTCATGGGGTGGGATAGACATGTGGGGAATGAGGGATTCTAGGTTGTTTTCCAGAGTTGGCACCTGATTCTGAGTTTCTTGTTGTCTGAGAGACCTTATCCTGGTTAGGATTCATGTACCCAAGTGGAGTTTCAGCCCCAACTCCAGGGTGACCCACTATTGATAATGATAAGAAGTATGGTATATGAATGGGAGGAATGTGGAGGGTTTGCATCCAATTGGTGTTATTTTTTCCAAATATAAGTGTTTATTGTGTGTTAATTTATGTTTTGTGTTAATATTTATGCATTTATTTTCATGGTTTTTTCCTGTATATGTTGTATCTATATACCTTTTGTTATGTTTCATTAATATCTACAATTTTCAAAGCATTATGAGTTAGTAGTTGAGATTTCTGTGGTGAGAATTTTGTTTTTGAGAATTTGGAAGAACCACAGTGTTATCGTTTTTTCGTCGACATTTCAGATTCACAACATGATCCATATTTAGGACATAAAAGTATGAGAAAAATAAAAGAGAAGAACCCTAATAAATACTAAAGTAGAGAAGAGGGAACCCTAAAGTCGGCTCGGTGAAACCCTAGAATTTTAATAATTGTTTTTTATTAATAATGTATTCTATATAATATTTAATAAAATAATATAATAAAGTGAAGGGTGTTTTTTAAAATTTTGTTTATTAATATAATAAGTGGTGGTTATAAGGAGAGGTGAGAGGATGTAAGGTAAACAATTTTATAATTTAAATTATGGTTTGATAATTAATTTATTATTATTATTGTATTGGTTTTTTAATTATTATTCTATTTGTTTTTTTAATTATTATTAATGTACTGGTTTTTTAAGTTAGTTTAGGTTAAAATAAAATGGATTTTAATAGTGGTTTTTTTTTTAGGGGATTAAGCTAAGATAGTTTCATAATATTAAAATTATTAATGATGTTTATTGGTATTGTTAAGTAGGTATAGTTATTAAATTAAAATATTTTTTAATTTTAGTAGTCTAGGGGAAGTCAGTGCAGGTTCTTGGGTCCTATGGAACAAGCTTATACTATCTTCTTTCCCGAATGAGTGGGATCCAACTTTCACTAATCTCCAGACCATTGTCTCACTTTCACAACAAAGCACCATGTGTGCTTAGAAGACACCAAAATCCTAGCAAGAGATGACCACCTCCTTAAACGATGAATTAGGAATTAGATAAAGAACACCTAGAACAAGAGAAAAATCACCTTCAAAAAGTATTCATGAGAATAGGCTACAAAGAAAAAGAGATTGATAATGTAATAAATAAATCCCTAAAAAGAGAAAATTATAAACCTCAATACTGAAACAACCAAACCCCTTTTTCGACTGCTTATCTCCCTTATATCCAAGGAGTTACTGATAAAATTGAAAAAATCCTAAAAAAAAAGAGATCAAGACCTCTTTCAGACCACTTGATACCATCAAACAAAAAATGAGATCAGTGAAAGACAAGCTTGACCAACACAATTGCAAAGGAGTGTAAAGAGTAGAATGTTCATGTGGTAAATGCCACATTGGATAAACAGGTCTCTCCTTTCACACTAGGATTAAAGAGCATGGTGATGACATTAAAAATGAAAGAACACACACCTCATCATTAGCCAAACACTCTCTCACAAAAAAACACCATATGCGCTTAGAAGACACCAAAATACTAGCAAGAGAAGACCACCTCCTCAAATGCCGAATTAGGGAAGCAATCAAAATCATCAAAAATCCCAATAACCTCAACAGAGACAATGGTCTAGAGATTAGTGAAAGTTGGATCCCGCTCATTTGGGAAAGAAGATAGTATAAGATTGTTCCATAGGACCCAAGAACTTGCACTGACTTCCCCTAGACTACTAAAATTAAAAAATATTTTAATTTAATAACTATACCTAATTAACAATAGCAATAAACACCATTAATAATTTTAAGATTATGAAACTATCTTACCTTAATCCCCTAAAAAAAAAACCACTATTAAAATCCATTCTATTTTAACCTAAACTAACTTAAAAAACCAATATATTAATAATAATTAAAAAACAAATAGAACACTAATTAAAAAACCAATACATTAATAATAATAAATTAATTATCAAACCATAATATAAATTATAAAATTGTTTACCTTAAATCCTCTCACCTCTCCTTATAACCACCACTTATTATATTAATAAACAAAATTTAAAAAAACACCCTTCACTTTATTATATTATTTTATTAAATCTTATATAGAATATATTATTATTAATTTTTTTTAATAAAATTCTAAGGTTTCAGTGAGCCTACTTTAGGGTTCCCTCCGCTCTACTTTAGTATTTATTAGGGTCCTTCTCTTGTATTTTTCTCAAGCTTTTATGTCCTAAAGATAGATCCTGTTGTGGATCCAAAACATCGATGAAAAACCGATAACACTGTGGTTCTTCCTAATTCTGAAAAACATTCTGAGCTAATTAAAATGGTATCAGAATTCGAGAATTTGTGTGGCATTTCCCAACAGGTGTCTGGGGATGCTACAAATGCATCACCACGGGGGCACATACCTTAGTTTCCTTAAAATGATAGAAACTTAATATGGATTTGGGAAAGGGCAGGGCAACTTGGGAGCATGCCCAAGGAGTGGAGCTCTCTGCCCTTGACAACATGGGTGCATCGGAGAGGTTGGAAGACCCCATCGACACACCCATGAGGAGTCATGATGATCGACATGAGAGAGAACCCAAGGTAAGGGGGACACCCCCAAGGATGGGTAATGTCGGTCCAAGAAACATGACAATTGATGGGCATGAGGGATTGGATGGGTGCACCATGTCCATAAAGGGGGGAGACGAGTCAGTTGTGTGTGTGTTATTGAAGGGGTGTAACACACCCTAGAGACATGACATTTCACACAAGTTACCATTGTATTTCCTATAAGAGAAAGGGCACACAACCAAAGAAAGGAATAAATATTGGAAAGATATTTGGAGAACAAGTCTAAGGCATGTCTGAGGCAATGAACTAAGGTAGAGTTGCGAAGATGGCAGACATGTAGAAAATAGTGGGACGATCTGGGAGGTTTTGGGGAAGTATGGAAATGAAGGTCTATTGGAGGCATGTGTGAGGAAGAATAAAAAATCTATGTTATCTCAGTGGAAGTATGTAGTAATGAATGGAAAAAAATTCTATGGTTGTGGGAACATCAGAGGTGCACCACAGGAGGTTGTCGAGGCACTTGCAACAAAAGGTCTTGGTGTGACAAATCTGTGTATGAGTGTGTTGTTGAGGTGAGACAAGTTGTGTGACTCTGCCGAATTTGTAAACCGAGATTATAGTGGTCATATTATAAATATTTTTCAATAAAAAAGAGTTAGTCGAGTGTTAGGCATGATTTTCTCTGCCTGCACTATTTCTATGTTTTTCCTTCATTTGTTTTGCAGTTTTTCTATTGGTTTCTCATGTTCATGGATGCATGCTTATATATGCACAAGTGTTAAACTATTAATAATTTTCTAAGTATACAAGAGTTGCACTAGACTAGGATTGTGACTCGTTGGTATCCCAGAACGAAGTATGGGTATGCTCTAGGTGAAGAGGCATAGTATATATGTAGTATTCCTGGTGTGCCAAGCAACCAAGTAAGAACCTTTGTGGAATCGCATGTCCTCAAGAGGTGAATGATCACAAGAAATGAACATGAATCATGTGGGGTTGTGATAGGTGGTATTAGAGTATATTTGGCTTTTCACCACTACTACAGTCAGAACACTTGTGGGGAGGGGCACAATTGTTGATTGAGATAGTTTGGGTGCAGGCTTGGTGAGAGTTTGACAAACTAACCCATCATAAAGACAAACTAAACAAATATTAGTGGTTTGCAATGGAAGTGAAGGGTCAAGTTGCAAATGAATCCATGACTTATGAGTAGACCTGAGCGCACACCTTAGGTAGGAAAAGTGAAATTTTCTTAGGCTGAACCGAGATCTCTGGAAAGGAGCAAAAACAAAAAAATTGTAGTAGACCTGATCGTGGAAGTAACCACAGAGTTGATAATAGAATTTTGAAGTCTTGAGATGAACTCTTGGGTGCCTCAGATGAACCATTTTGCAAGTAAAGTGAATATACTTGTATGACCATTGGTGGATGGGTCATATGAATATGGAAGTGACACTGAGAGGGATCCCAAGACAGGAAAAATGAAGGACCAAATCATTGTCTTGGAGAGGATTTTCAAAAAGATGACGGACGAAATGTGCCAACATGGTGAGAAGGTCGACTAGATGGAGAATAAGATGATAAAAATGAAGCATGGAATTAATGAAATCATTCAAGACTGTTAGACAATTTCATATGTTATGAATGACACCTTAACCAACAACATTCAGGATAAAATCAAGGCATCAAAGGACAGACTTGTCACAACCACAAAAAGTTTGAAGGACCAAGATGACACCATTGCATTTCTAAAAAATATATTTGGATAATATATAGAGTACTCTTGTCATTCCGATGAGGATTAATATAAAGGATCCTGAGACATATGACAAAAATTGCAACACTATGTTACTTGGAAACATTTTTTGGGACATTGAGCAGTACATGGAGCAGTTGAGAAAAAGATCAGATGAAGCTAAGTTGAATTTTGTAGTGATGTTCTTGACAGGAACCACTAAGATATGGTGGAGGAACCGGGTGGAAGAATTAGAAGCTGGGAGAATCGTTGAGAAGATCAAAAATTGGGCAGATATGAAGGAATAGTTTGGTCCAGGGAGGCAAGCATAGATTGCAAGGAAGTATTTGTTGGCTCTCAAGCACATT
>JZKD02S2028136.1:0-21073 GCA_000966675.3 Picea glauca
GTCCAGTCTCAACTTAAGCTAGAAAATATATCCTCCTTGGCTAAGGATAAAAATATCAAGTCCCAAGAAGAACTGGTATTGAAAATTGGATATGATCCATCCAATGTCAAAGTAGAAAAAGAAATCCTTGAGAATAAAAATGCTAACATAGCCTCCCTGAGGAAAAAACTAAAAATCCCAGCCACTGAAGATCCACAGGAAAAATAAATGGCAGGGACTGAAGGCCGCAAAGAGGAAATGGTTAAATTAATCATGGAGTAGAATGCAAAAATCAAGGAGATGGAGGCTAAGCTTGAGAAGATGGTCAAAGAGAAGGAACAAAGTGTGCCAATGATTGTTATTCCTCTACAAGAAGTCCCCATCATAGGAGTCAGTACAACACAACAACCACAACAACAAAACTTCCATAATCTATTCCAATAACATCTCTAGATGCATCATAAAAGTTGAAAAAATCAATGGAGAACATGTCTCTGCAAGGACAAGAAATTAAAAGACTGTAGGATGAGATTAATAACCTCCGGAAGTTGAAAGCCATGTTTTAGTATAGTTACAACAAAGAGATGAAAAAATCACATAGTCTCAAGAAAGAACTATAGAAGTTGCAGAAGGAGATAGTCATGGCCAAGACACTATCATAGGCCAAGGAAAACATTTGGATGGACATTTTCCAATCAATGATAGAAATATGGCCCCTAATACAGATTTTGTTTGAGCAGCATGAGCTTGTGCAAAGAGCCAGACAAGCCATTGACAAGATAAAGGGAGAATTGGGAGAAAATTCTACCTAGGCCACAAAGATCATCAGGTTCTTGAATTCAAAGACTAAAGAAGAGTTGGAAGTACTGGAATTAGAGGATATAACATAAACAATTCTTGAGGTAAAAAAGGTTTTGACCAAGAAGGGATTAATGCTACAACTTGAAGAGAAATCTCAGTCAATGGATATTTGAGTGCAAAGGTTTTTCAGCAAGGTTGACTCACTGCACAAGAAAGGTCTTCCAGGTTTGCTAGTGATCAATGACAAACTGATTAATATGCCAGACTACAAACATAAGATATTAGCAGTGGAAAAATGTGGCTCTAAGTTTGGAGGCATACAAGGAAGCATAACTGGTAAGGATTTCTTGGAAAATCTACAGTTAGACCTGAACATCCAACATGAGATAAAGTACATCTTCATCACCAAGCCAACCTTTTCTAAGTACACATAGATGGATGAAACTTATAGAACATTACTGAAGGTCTCCATCCCCAGTAAAAAGAGATGGGAATACCTTTGTGACTTGATCGAGTAAATATTATGTGGACATATGAGTCAACATGAGGAAGACAGTCAAAGTCGAGTGGATGAATCACCAACTACTTTCCCAGAAATTGACATTCAGGATTTTGACAGATCACCAATAGTCCTATTATTTTGTAATATGTAATCTAGTTAGTCAGAGTTTTCCTCCACTGAATCCTAGTCATTAATGACAGGATCAGATGTAATTTTTGTATAAATACTTCTCACTTAGAAGTATTGAGGATTGATTCTTATGCTATCATTGTAATCTTTTTGAAGAGATCGAACAATAATAAAAAGATAGATTCACATGATTCTTACGTTTGGATGCTGGTGATGTTATCTTGCTTTTTAATGTTTATCTTACTCTATAATTCATTTTGTTTTCTATCTCTAATCGTTTAAAGGAATTTAATGAACATAATTTGTTTCAGACACTATGTTTCTGGTCTTTAGCGATCTACATGTTATTATTTTGATATTAATCAAAGAAATTGTTAATTTCTTCTTTGCTTGATTGAATATATCACATGTTCTATCTTTCCACCACATTTAACTTTAAAAGATCCAACATTCTCACTATCTCGCCCTGTGAAAAAATCTTATAAAAGTTGTACCAGATATTAATCTTTAACACATAACACATAGCCCAATGGATGTTTAAAGCAATACTTCAGCCAATATTTATAAACAAAACAATCAAATGCAAATTATTTTAACTAGCCTAATATCTAAAATCAAAATAGATCTAAATCTTACAGAGAGATCCCTCTCTGAAACTGGAAGGAACAGATCCCAGTTTCGAAGTGGTTTTGGTAAGTTACCTCTGTAAAATTTCTTCTACCCCTGACAACCTCAGGGAATTTACAGAGTGATAACATAGTGGCAACCATACTGGGTAGTTGATCAAACTTTCCATCCTTACGAATTATTTTCCCTAGATAAAGAAAACTTTATTTTTGAACAAATCATCAAATCTAACTTACAAAGAGATAAATTTTCAGAGTTTGTTGAAGTTTGTATATATTAATTTAGATTTATTAAAATTTAAAGTTATATCTCCTAAAAGAATCCACACTAGATCTCACCCTGATCCACAACCTGCAAAAGAAGTAGACAACCCCGCAAATTTACTCAAAAAAAGAAACATTGTAGAAGGCCACGGGGGTACCAATCCTCTTCATAGGGCCATTTTTCTTCTAGAGAAGCTTGTCGCAATCTAGGAACTTTAGTTTGACCTACCTTTTGAGAAGAGATTATTCATAACTAAATATAAGAGCTTTGTAAATGAAACAGTCTTAGATCAAACCATCCTCCAACCCAGAACCCTTGAAAGACTTTCTCCTAGAACAAATTTTGATCAACGATTTCTTCAAGAGTTTAAAAAGTTAGAAGATCTAGTATCAAATCTTGATCAAGCTTTTTATAAAGCCTACTTTCAACAGTCAGTTGAAATTTCTTCCTTTACTATTTTGCAACTTCTGTCAAGCCTCAAGTAACTCACTCCATACCTCCCAGCCCTACATCTTCTACATCTTCTGTCACTTCTCCTCCAATCACACAAGTTGTTATTCAGACTCCTCCACCAATTATGGCAACAATATATTCTCCCTTGGTGTTATATTCTCCCCTACATGCCATGCCCCATGACTGTCAAACCATACTTCCTCAGTTCGATGGTATTGGACCTCTTAATGCACAACAACACATTGATAAAATGAATGATTACTTCGATTTGCATGAAGTCGATGAGGCAGATGTCCATATGAGACTTTTTGCACAGAGTTTAACTGGAGGGATCAAAAAATGGTTCAAAGAATTACAGGCTGCAAGAATTGCGGATATTGTTGATATTGTTTCTTTCCACAAAATTTTTCTCGACAGGTGGGAGGTAAAGAAAAACCCTCTCCATATTTTATCAGAATATGAAAATATCAAAAGGAATCAAGGGGAAACAGTACAAGATTATTGCATTCATTTCAATAATCTCTATAATGCAATTCCTATTGATATCAAGCCTCCTCAAGGTTTGTCCTTAATCAAGTTCCTTGATGGATTTGATGTTGATATTTCATACCAACTGAGGGAAATAAATTCTTCATTCCTAGAAGATATGCAGAAAAGTGTAGTGAGTGTTGAAGCAAATCTATTAGCCAGAAGAGCTATGAAAAGAACAGAAAGAAGGGTCATAATTAAATAAGAAACTTCCACTTCCACTTCAGATACAAATATTGATTCCTTGATGAGGAACATGGATAAAATGATGGAAATATTCCAAACCAATGACATAAATCATCCTAGAGAAAATTAGCCTGCTCCTCATATTCGAAATCCAAATTTCAGAAGAAACCCTCCCAAAATCAGACAGAGAGAGCCCAAAAACCAAAGGGACCAAAGAGGGCCTGATCAACATATTAGGCCACCTCTTCAAGAAAACTATGATGACGAAGGGGAATATATAATCAAAGAGTTGGATGATATTCACATAAAACTTATGGGGGTCAATGACAGTGACTCCATTTTTCTCGCTCACGAAGAACATGAGATTTTTATCCTTTCACAGACAGAGGTAAATGAGGAAGCAGAAGAATCAGAACAACATGCATTTGAAAATGCTATAATGGAAGTCCACAGATAGTACAACTTGAGAAGAAAGAAGACTAATGAAAATCCAACAAAGAAGGATACTGAAACCAAGAAATTTGTTGAAGCTAAGAAAACATCAGATACTAGTCCTAAGAAAATCCCAGAAAAGAAAAATTCAGAGACTCCTCCAAAAAGAGCTCATGAATCTTCACCAAGAATAGATCAATTTGAGGTTGCATCCACAAGTTAGCCAAGTACTTCTGCAAATAATATTGTGACTGATAAACCCAAATTGTAGAGACAAAGAAAAACTTTAACCACTTTCATCTTGGAAAGTGAACTGGATAAATTGAAGATTCCTATTCCTTTGAATGAACTAATGAAGAAAAATGCTTACAAGTCCCCGCTGATCAAAGAATTAAACATAGAACTAGGAGTAGGTTCAAATAATGTGGATGTTGTTGACAATCAACCTAATTTTATTTTTGGTCTTGAGGTTGATGGACAAACTGATATTGGTTATGTTCTCCCGTTTTACATCAGTTTGAATATCCATGACAAGACATTACATAACACTATGCTTGATTCTGGCGCTTGTCACAATATTATGCCCAAAGATGTGATGGAGAAGTCGGGGCTTGATATCACCAGGCCATACAAGGACTTGTACTCTTTTGACTCTAGAAAATTTATATGCATAGGTCTGATTAAAGATTTGTGCATCACCTTGGCGCAGATCCTAGCTAAAAGCATGGTTATGTATATTGTAGTTGTAGACATTCCTACGAATTATGGTATGTTATTACCTCGATCATGGGGTNAAGAAGTCCCCATCATAGGAGTCAGTACAACACAACAACCACAACAACAAAACTTCCATAATCTATTCCAATAACATCTCTAGATGCATCATAAAAGTTGAAAAAATCAATGGAGGACATGTCTCTGCAAGGACAAGAAATTAAAAGACTGCAGGATGAGATTAATAACCTCCGGAAGTTGAAAGCCATGTTTTAGTATAGTTACAACAAAGAGATGAAAAAATCACATAGGCTCAAGAAAGAACTGTAGAAGTTGCAGAAGGAGATAGTCATGGCCAAGACACTATCATAGTCCAAGGAAAACATTTGGATGGACATTTTCTAATCAATGATAGAAATATGGCCCCTAATACAGATTTTGTTTGAGCAACATGAGCTTGTGCAAAGAGCCAGACAAGCCATTGACAAGATAAAGGGAGGATTGGGAGAAAATTCTACCTAGGCCACAAACATCATCAGGTTCTTGAATTCAAAGACTAAAGAAGAGTTGGAAGCACTGGAATTAGAGGATATAACATAAACAATTCTTGAGGTAAAAAAGGTTTTGACCAAGAAGGGATTAATGCTACAACTTGAAGAGAAATCTCAGTCAATGGATATTTGAGTGCAAAGGTTTTTCAGCAAGGTTGACTCACTGCACAAGAAAGGTCTTCCAGGTTTGCTAGTGATCAATGACAAACTGATTAATATGCCAGACTACAAACATAAGATATTAGCAGTGGAAAAATGTGGCTCTAAGTTTGGAGGCATACAAGGAAGCATAACTGGTAAGGATTTCTTGGAAAATCTACAGTTAGACCTGAACATCCAACATGAGATAAAGTACATCTTCATCACCAAGCCAACCTTTTCTAAGTACACATAGATGGATGAAACTTATAGAACATTACTGAAGGTCTCCATCCCCAGTAAAAAGAGATGGGAATACCTTTGTGACTTGATCGAGTAAATATTATGTGGACATATGAGTCAACATGAGGAAGACAGTCAAAGTCGAGTGGATGAATCACCAACTACTTTCCCAGAAATTGACATTCAGGATTTTGACAGATCACCAATAGTCCTATTATTTTGTAATATGTAATCTAGTTAGTCAGAGTTTTCCTCCACTGAATCCTAGTCATTAATGACAGGATCAGATGTAATTTTTGTATAAATACTTCTCACTTAGAAGTATTGAGGATTGATTCTTATGCTATCATTGTAATCTTTTTGAAGAGATCGAACAATAATAAAAAGATAGATTCACATGATTCTTACGTTTGGATGCTGGTGATGTTATCTTGCTTTTTAATGTTTATCTTACTCTATAATTCATTTTGTTTTCTATCTCTAATCGTTTAAAGGAATTTAATGAACATAATTTGTTTCAGACACTATGTTTCTGGTCTTTAGCGATCTACATGTTATTATTTTGATATTAATCAAAGAAATTGTTAATTTCTTCTTTGCTTGATTGAATATATCACATGTTCTATCTTTCCACCACATTTAACTTTAAAAGATCCAACATTCTCACTATCTCGCCCTGTGAAAAAATCTTATAAAAGTTGTACCAGATATTAATCTTTAACACATAACACATAGCCCAATGGATGTTTAAAGCAATACTTCAGCCAATATTTATAAACAAAACAATCAAATGCAAATTATTTTAACTAGCCTAATATCTAAAATCAAAATAGATCTAAATCTTACAGAGAGATCCCTCTCTGAAACTGGAAGGAACAGATCCCAGTTTCGAAGTGGTTTTGGTAAGTTACCTCTGTAAAATTTCTTCTACCCCTGACAACCTCAGGGAATTTACAGAGTGATAACATAGTGGCAACCATACTGGGTAGTTGATCAAACTTTCCATCCTTACGAATTATTTTCCCTAGATAAAGAAAACTTTATTTTTGAACAAATCATCAAATCTAACTTACAAAGAGATAAATTTTCAGAGTTTGTTGAAGTTTGTATATATTAATTTAGATTTATTAAAATTTAAAGTTATATCTCCTAAAAGAATCCACACTAGATCTCACCCTGATCCACAACCTGCAAAAGAAGTAGACAACCCCGCAAATTTACTCAAAAAAAGAAACATTGTAGAAGGCCACGGGGGTACCAATCCTCTTCATAGGGCCATTTTTCTTCTAGAGAAGCTTGTCGCAATCTAGGAACTTTAGTTTGACCTACCTTTTGAGAAGAGATTATTCATAACTAAATATAAGAGCTTTGTAAATGAAACAGTCTTAGATCAAACCATCCTCCAACCCAGAACCCTTGAAAGACTTTCTCCTAGAACAAATTTTGATCAACGATTTCTTCAAGAGTTTAAAAAGTTAGAAGATCTAGTATCAAATCTTGATCAAGCTTTTTATAAAGCCTACTTTCAACAGTCAGTTGAAATTTCTTCCTTTACTATTTTGCAACTTCTGTCAAGCCTCAAGTAACTCACTCCATACCTCCCAGCCCTACATCTTCTACATCTTCTGTCACTTCTCCTCCAATCACACAAGTTGTTATTCAGACTCCTCCACCAATTATGGCAACAATATATTCTCCCTTGGTGTTATATTCTCCCCTACATGCCATGCCCCATGACTGTCAAACCATACTTCCTCAGTTCGATGGTATTGGACCTCTTAATGCACAACAACACATTGATAAAATGAATGATTACTTCGATTTGCATGAAGTCGATGAGGCAGATGTCCATATGAGACTTTTTGCACAGAGTTTAACTGGAGGGATCAAAAAATGGTTCAAAGAATTACAGGCTGCAAGAATTGCGGATATTGTTGATATTGTTTCTTTCCACAAAATTTTTCTCGACAGGTGGGAGGTAAAGAAAAACCCTCTCCATATTTTATCAGAATATGAAAATATCAAAAGGAATCAAGGGGAAACAGTACAAGATTATTGCATTCATTTCAATAATCTCTATAATGCAATTCCTATTGATATCAAGCCTCCTCAAGGTTTGTCCTTAATCAAGTTCCTTGATGGATTTGATGTTGATATTTCATACCAACTGAGGGAAATAAATTCTTCATTCCTAGAAGATATGCAGAAAAGTGTAGTGAGTGTTGAAGCAAATCTATTAGCCAGAAGAGCTATGAAAAGAACAGAAAGAAGGGTCATAATTAAATAAGAAACTTCCACTTCCACTTCAGATACAAATATTGATTCCTTGATGAGGAACATGGATAAAATGATGGAAATATTCCAAACCAATGACATAAATCATCCTAGAGAAAATTAGCCTGCTCCTCATATTCGAAATCCAAATTTCAGAAGAAACCCTCCCAAAATCAGACAGAGAGAGCCCAAAAACCAAAGGGACCAAAGAGGGCCTGATCAACATATTAGGCCACCTCTTCAAGAAAACTATGATGACGAAGGGGAATATATAATCAAAGAGTTGGATGATATTCACATAAAACTTATGGGGGTCAATGACAGTGACTCCATTTTTCTCGCTCACGAAGAACATGAGATTTTTATCCTTTCACAGACAGAGGTAAATGAGGAAGCAGAAGAATCAGAACAACATGCATTTGAAAATGCTATAATGGAAGTCCACAGATAGTACAACTTGAGAAGAAAGAAGACTAATGAAAATCCAACAAAGAAGGATACTGAAACCAAGAAATTTGTTGAAGCTAAGAAAACATCAGATACTAGTCCTAAGAAAATCCCAGAAAAGAAAAATTCAGAGACTCCTCCAAAAAGAGCTCATGAATCTTCACCAAGAATAGATCAATTTGAGGTTGCATCCACAAGTTAGCCAAGTACTTCTGCAAATAATATTGTGACTGATAAACCCAAATTGTAGAGACAAAGAAAAACTTTAACCACTTTCATCTTGGAAAGTGAACTGGATAAATTGAAGATTCCTATTCCTTTGAATGAACTAATGAAGAAAAATGCTTACAAGTCCCCGCTGATCAAAGAATTAAACATAGAACTAGGAGTAGGTTCAAATAATGTGGATGTTGTTGACAATCAACCTAATTTTATTTTTGGTCTTGAGGTTGATGGACAAACTGATATTGGTTATGTTCTCCCGTTTTACATCAGTTTGAATATCCATGACAAGACATTACATAACACTATGCTTGATTCTGGCGCTTGTCACAATATTATGCCCAAAGATGTGATGGAGAAGTCGGGGCTTGATATCACCAGGCCATACAAGGACTTGTACTCTTTTGACTCTAGAAAATTTATATGCATAGGTCTGATTAAAGATTTGTGCATCACCTTGGCGCAGATCCTAGCTAAAAGCATGGTTATGTATATTGTAGTTGTAGACATTCCTACGAATTATGGTATGTTATTACCTCGATCATGGGGTTCCAAGCTAAAAATTACTTTACAATTAGACATGACTTATGGCACCATTCCTATGTTTGGCCAACAAAGAATATTGTACAAAGAGACTTTGATGAAGTATATGGTCAACTGTCAAGAAAAACCTCATAACTATCCTTTGTACTCTGTTCATTTTGACCTAGACTCCTTCATTCTATACAATGATGGTGACTTAGACATTCAAATAGCACAATTAGAAGATAATGCATCTATATTAGAGGAAAGTAAAGAAACCCCAGAGGAAAGCAAAATGGTGACAACGAAAACTGATGAACTAGAAGAAAACTTCTGGAGTATGGATTTTGATGGAGCTGTCAGTAAGGAAGGAGTTGGATCTGGGGTGTGGCTGCATAATCATAAATCAAGGTATTCATAAACTCACTCATATAAATTAAATTTTCAGTGCACCAATAACATAGCTGAGTATGAAGCATTTATGCTTGGCCTGAAGTTGTTGAAGAAACTTGGTGCCAAGAGGATTATGGTAAGAGGAGACTCTAAACTTATTATCAAACAAATTAAAGGTGAGTATGCTTCTAAACACCCTAGGCTCAGAGCTTATAGGAATGTTTTTTTGGATTTTATACAATGTTTCACTGAGATTGACTTGGAGGTAATCCCAAGAGGCTAGAATATACTTGCAGATGGATTGGCTACTTCGGAAAGAACATAAAAAATACCTTTCCATACAAATTGTCAATACACAGTAGAGATGAAATGCAGGCCAACTGTCCTAGACAATATCAAGTACTAGCAAGTATTTGGAAGCGATGAACAAATCGAATATTTCTTGCAGTCTAAAAATGATTGAATGTACAAATATTGATGTAGATAGAGATGATGAAGATGTAAATAAACCAGACTTAGGAAATGATAATGTAAATAAAGTAGATTCAGATGAAATAAGTGAAAAAGAGGAAGACTCAGATATTTTGCAATTGAAGAATAATGTTTTACCTAGAGGTTTGGTTCCTTTAGAAGAATTATTTGATTTCAACGATGTAGCAAAGAAGCCAAATATTGAACCTAGTGGTAAGGAGGTTGAGGAATGTAATATAGGAACTGAGGAAACACCCAAAATGATAAAACTATACAAATATTTACCCCCCAAGAAAAAACACAAATATATTGAACTATTTAAGGAATTTGTAGATGTATTTTCTTGGAGATATGAGGATTTAAATTCTTATGACACCACACTACTACATATTTAAACATTTGCGATGACCACTTGCGGTGAAAGTACTCTTTCGTCACAACATGCAAGAGAAAAAGTTCAATTTTTCATCCACCCCGTATTCNACTGGAATTAGAGGATATAACATAAACAATTCTTGAGGTAAAAAAGGTTTTGACCAAGAAGGGATTAATGCTACAACTTGAAGAGAAATCTCAGTCAATGGATATTTGAGTGCAAAGGTTTTTCAGCAAGGTTGACTCACTGCACAAGAAAGGTCTTCCAGGTTTGCTAGTGATCAATGACAAACTGATTAATATGCCAGACTACAAACATAAGATATTAGCAGTGGAAAAATGTGGCTCTAAGTTTGGAGGCATACAAGGAAGCATAACTGGTAAGGATTTCTTGGAAAATCTACAGTTAGACCTGAACATCCAACATGAGATAAAGTACATCTTCATCACCAAGCCAACCTTTTCTAAGTACACATAGATGGATGAAACTTATAGAACATTACTGAAGGTCTCCATCCCCAGTAAAAAGAGATGGGAATACCTTTGTGACTTGATCGAGTAAATATTATGTGGACATATGAGTCAACATGAGGAAGACAGTCAAAGTCGAGTGGATGAATCACCAACTACTTTCCCAGAAATTGACATTCAGGATTTTGACAGATCACCAATAGTCCTATTATTTTGTAATATGTAATCTAGTTAGTCAGAGTTTTCCTCCACTGAATCCTAGTCATTAATGACAGGATCAGATGTAATTTTTGTATAAATACTTCTCACTTAGAAGTATTGAGGATTGATTCTTATGCTATCATTGTAATCTTTTTGAAGAGATCGAACAATAATAAAAAGATAGATTCACATGATTCTTACGTTTGGATGCTGGTGATGTTATCTTGCTTTTTAATGTTTATCTTACTCTATAATTCATTTTGTTTTCTATCTCTAATCGTTTAAAGGAATTTAATGAACATAATTTGTTTCAGACACTATGTTTCTGGTCTTTAGCGATCTACATGTTATTATTTTGATATTAATCAAAGAAATTGTTAATTTCTTCTTTGCTTGATTGAATATATCACATGTTCTATCTTTCCACCACATTTAACTTTAAAAGATCCAACATTCTCACTATCTCGCCCTGTGAAAAAATCTTATAAAAGTTGTACCAGATATTAATCTTTAACACATAACACATAGCCCAATGGATGTTTAAAGCAATACTTCAGCCAATATTTATAAACAAAACAATCAAATGCAAATTATTTTAACTAGCCTAATATCTAAAATCAAAATAGATCTAAATCTTACAGAGAGATCCCTCTCTGAAACTGGAAGGAACAGATCCCAGTTTCGAAGTGGTTTTGGTAAGTTACCTCTGTAAAATTTCTTCTACCCCTGACAACCTCAGGGAATTTACAGAGTGATAACATAGTGGCAACCATACTGGGTAGTTGATCAAACTTTCCATCCTTACGAATTATTTTCCCTAGATAAAGAAAACTTTATTTTTGAACAAATCATCAAATCTAACTTACAAAGAGATAAATTTTCAGAGTTTGTTGAAGTTTGTATATATTAATTTAGATTTATTAAAATTTAAAGTTATATCTCCTAAAAGAATCCACACTAGATCTCACCCTGATCCACAACCTGCAAAAGAAGTAGACAACCCCGCAAATTTACTCAAAAAAAGAAACATTGTAGAAGGCCACGGGGGTACCAATCCTCTTCATAGGGCCATTTTTCTTCTAGAGAAGCTTGTCGCAATCTAGGAACTTTAGTTTGACCTACCTTTTGAGAAGAGATTATTCATAACTAAATATAAGAGCTTTGTAAATGAAACAGTCTTAGATCAAACCATCCTCCAACCCAGAACCCTTGAAAGACTTTCTCCTAGAACAAATTTTGATCAACGATTTCTTCAAGAGTTTAAAAAGTTAGAAGATCTAGTATCAAATCTTGATCAAGCTTTTTATAAAGCCTACTTTCAACAGTCAGTTGAAATTTCTTCCTTTACTATTTTGCAACTTCTGTCAAGCCTCAAGTAACTCACTCCATACCTCCCAGCCCTACATCTTCTACATCTTCTGTCACTTCTCCTCCAATCACACAAGTTGTTATTCAGACTCCTCCACCAATTATGGCAACAATATATTCTCCCTTGGTGTTATATTCTCCCCTACATGCCATGCCCCATGACTGTCAAACCATACTTCCTCAGTTCGATGGTATTGGACCTCTTAATGCACAACAACACATTGATAAAATGAATGATTACTTCGATTTGCATGAAGTCGATGAGGCAGATGTCCATATGAGACTTTTTGCACAGAGTTTAACTGGAGGGATCAAAAAATGGTTCAAAGAATTACAGGCTGCAAGAATTGCGGATATTGTTGATATTGTTTCTTTCCACAAAATTTTTCTCGACAGGTGGGAGGTAAAGAAAAACCCTCTCCATATTTTATCAGAATATGAAAATATCAAAAGGAATCAAGGGGAAACAGTACAAGATTATTGCATTCATTTCAATAATCTCTATAATGCAATTCCTATTGATATCAAGCCTCCTCAAGGTTTGTCCTTAATCAAGTTCCTTGATGGATTTGATGTTGATATTTCATACCAACTGAGGGAAATAAATTCTTCATTCCTAGAAGATATGCAGAAAAGTGTAGTGAGTGTTGAAGCAAATCTATTAGCCAGAAGAGCTATGAAAAGAACAGAAAGAAGGGTCATAATTAAATAAGAAACTTCCACTTCCACTTCAGATACAAATATTGATTCCTTGATGAGGAACATGGATAAAATGATGGAAATATTCCAAACCAATGACATAAATCATCCTAGAGAAAATTAGCCTGCTCCTCATATTCGAAATCCAAATTTCAGAAGAAACCCTCCCAAAATCAGACAGAGAGAGCCCAAAAACCAAAGGGACCAAAGAGGGCCTGATCAACATATTAGGCCACCTCTTCAAGAAAACTATGATGACGAAGGGGAATATATAATCAAAGAGTTGGATGATATTCACATAAAACTTATGGGGGTCAATGACAGTGACTCCATTTTTCTCGCTCACGAAGAACATGAGATTTTTATCCTTTCACAGACAGAGGTAAATGAGGAAGCAGAAGAATCAGAACAACATGCATTTGAAAATGCTATAATGGAAGTCCACAGATAGTACAACTTGAGAAGAAAGAAGACTAATGAAAATCCAACAAAGAAGGATACTGAAACCAAGAAATTTGTTGAAGCTAAGAAAACATCAGATACTAGTCCTAAGAAAATCCCAGAAAAGAAAAATTCAGAGACTCCTCCAAAAAGAGCTCATGAATCTTCACCAAGAATAGATCAATTTGAGGTTGCATCCACAAGTTAGCCAAGTACTTCTGCAAATAATATTGTGACTGATAAACCCAAATTGTAGAGACAAAGAAAAACTTTAACCACTTTCATCTTGGAAAGTGAACTGGATAAATTGAAGATTCCTATTCCTTTGAATGAACTAATGAAGAAAAATGCTTACAAGTCCCCGCTGATCAAAGAATTAAACATAGAACTAGGAGTAGGTTCAAATAATGTGGATGTTGTTGACAATCAACCTAATTTTATTTTTGGTCTTGAGGTTGATGGACAAACTGATATTGGTTATGTTCTCCCGTTTTACATCAGTTTGAATATCCATGACAAGACATTACATAACACTATGCTTGATTCTGGCGCTTGTCACAATATTATGCCCAAAGATGTGATGGAGAAGTCGGGGCTTGATATCACCAGGCCATACAAGGACTTGTACTCTTTTGACTCTAGAAAATTTATATGCATAGGTCTGATTAAAGATTTGTGCATCACCTTGGCGCAGATCCTAGCTAAAAGCATGGTTATGTATATTGTAGTTGTAGACATTCCTACGAATTATGGTATGTTATTACCTCGATCATGGGGTGCCAAGCTAAAAAGTAATTTACAATTAGACATGAATTATGGCACCATTCCTATGTTTGGCCAACAAAGAAGATTGTACAAAGAGACTTTGATGAAGTATATGGTCAACAGTCAAGAAAAACCTCATAACTATCCTTTGTACTCTGTTCATTTTGACCTGGACTCCTTCATTCTATACAATGATGGTGACTTAGACATTCAAATAGCACAATTAGAAGATAATGAATCTATATTAGAGGAAAGTAAAGAAACCCCAGAGGAAAGAAAAATGGTGACAACGAAAACTGATGACCTAGAAGAAAACTTCTGGAGTATGGATTTTGATGGAGCTGTTAGTAAGGAAGGAGTTGGAGTTGGGGTGTGGCTGCATAATCATAAATCAAGGTATTCATAAACTCACTCATATAAATTAAATTTTCAGTGCACCAATAACATAGCTGAGTATGAAGCATTTATGCTTGGCCTGAAGTTGTTGAAGAAACTTGGTGCCAAGAGGATTATGGTAAGAGGAGACTCTAAACTTATTATCAAACAAATTAAAGGTGAGTATGCTTCTAAACACCCTAGGCTCAGAGCTTATAGGAATGTTTTTTTGGATTTTATACAATGTTTCACTGAGATTGACTTGGAGGTAATCCCAAGAGGCTAGAATATACTTGCAGATGGATTGGCTACTTCGGAAAGAACATAAAAAATACCTTTCCATACAAATTGTCAATACACAGTAGAGATGAAATGCAGGCCAACTGTCCTAGACAATATCAAGTACTAGCAAGTATTTGGAAGCGATGAACAAATCGAATATTTCTTGCAGTCTAAAAATGATTGAATGTACAAATATTGATGTAGATAGAGATGATGAAGATGTAAATAAACCAGACTTAGGAAATGATAATGTAAATAAAGTAGATTCAGATGAAATAAGTGAAAAAGAGGAAGACTCAGATATTTTGCAATTGAAGAATAATGTTTTACCTAGAGGTTTGGTTCCTTTAGAAGAATTATTTGATTTCAACGATGTAGCAAAGAAGCCAAATATTGAACCTAGTGGTAAGGAGGTTGAGGAATGTAATATAGGAACTGAGGAAACACCCAAAATGATAAAACTATACAAATATTTACCCCCCAAGAAAAAACACAAATATATTGAACTATTTAAGGAATTTGTAGATGTATTTTCTTGGAGATATGAGGATTTAAATTCTTATGACACCACACTACTACATATTTAAACATTTGCGATGACCACTTGCGGTGAAAGTACTCTTTCGTCACAACATGCAAGAGAAAAAGTTCAATTTTTCATCCACCCCGTATTCGTTGCTATCTCGATGCATGTACTTTGACTAAATTAATATGGTCAATCTTTGTCATAAGAGAGACGCATCTAGTTTGTTTAAATTAATATGGTCAACGTTCGTCGTAAGAGCGACAACTGACATAATGTTAAAAATGACCGTTAAAAATGAAAAAAAAATAGGTAAAAATAAATAAATATTTTTAAGTCATGGTTGTCGCAATTGCGACGATCATGACCTAAAATTGGACTATAAATATTTGACGATTTAAACATGTTGCGTCAATATTGCTATAACAACGACGGTTCCTAAAGGGTTATTTTGTGCAGAAGAATGTCGCAAAATGTTGTTAGAGGTGGGGGAAAAAGTAAAGCGGGTGAAAACGATGATGGAAAATGTTATTTTCCTTGTAAAAAATGTTTCCTGAGATGTCCCGTAAGAATCTTAATAGCAACAGCTACAAAACATTGTAGGAAATATGGGCACATTGATGGTGGATCGAATGAATATCATCCCATGGTAATTAGCTATATATTCATTATCTTTTTTTTATTTTGTCAATTTTATATAAAATTATATATATTGTTTGAATGTTTGTTATAGTATATACTAATTTTGCATGATTGTTTGTAATTATAAAGTTAGAGTTGCCCTCTAACTTTCCACAAAATATTGCACCAAGTATTAGTAGAAATGATGTTGTACAAGCTGAGAAACATCATCATGACCAAGCAAATGAGGATCTCATGGAAGAAGATGACGGGACAAATCAAGTTAATGATCCCATGGAAGAATATGATGGGATAAATCAAATGATCCAAGATTTGTTTTCACCGCCAGATGAGGATGGGGAAAATGATGATATTTATGATGAACCTCTATTAGAAAAGGAAAATAAATGACTTTATGAAGGATCAAGAGAAAATCTTCTCTCCACTACATTGTTGCTAGTGAACTTAAAGGTTATGAATAATTTGNTGGGGTGTGGCTGCATAATCATAAATCAAGGTATTCATAAACTCACTCATATAAATTAAATTTTCAGTGCACCAATAACATAGCTGAGTATGAAGCATTTATGCTTGGCCTGAAGTTGTTGAAGAAACTTGGTGCCAAGAGGATTATGGTAAGAGGAGACTCTAAACTTATTATCAAACAAATTAAAGGTGAGTATGCTTCTAAACACCCTAGGCTCAGAGCTTATAGGAATGTTTTTTTGGATTTTATACAATGTTTCACTGAGATTGACTTGGAGGTAATCCCAAGAGGCTAGAATATACTTGCAGATGGATTGGCTACTTCGGAAAGAACATAAAAAATACCTTTCCATACAAATTGTCAATACACAGTAGAGATGAAATGCAGGCCAACTGTCCTAGACAATATCAAGTACTAGCAAGTATTTGGAAGCGATGAACAAATCGAATATTTCTTGCAGTCTAAAAATGATTGAATGTACAAATATTGATGTAGATAGAGATGATGAAGATGTAAATAAACCAGACTTAGGAAATGATAATGTAAATAAAGTAGATTCAGATGAAATAAGTGAAAAAGAGGAAGACTCAGATATTTTGCAATTGAAGAATAATGTTTTACCTAGAGGTTTGGTTCCTTTAGAAGAATTATTTGATTTCAACGATGTAGCAAAGAAGCCAAATATTGAACCTAGTGGTAAGGAGGTTGAGGAATGTAATATAGGAACTGAGGAAACACCCAAAATGATAAAACTATACAAATATTTACCCCCCAAGAAAAAACACAAATATATTGAACTATTTAAGGAATTTGTAGATGTATTTTCTTGGAGATATGAGGATTTAAATTCTTATGACACCACACTACTACATATTTAAACATTTGCGATGACCACTTGCGGTGAAAGTACTCTTTCGTCACAACATGCAAGAGAAAAAGTTCAATTTTTCATCCACCCCGTATTCATTGCTATCTCGATGCATGTACTTTGACTAAATTAATATGGTCAATCTTTGTCATAAGAGAGACGCATCTAGTTTGTTTAAATTAATATGGTCAACGTTCATCGTAAGAGCGACAACTGACATAATGTTAAAAATGACCGTTAAAAATGAAAAAAAAATAGGTAAAAATAAATAAATATTTTTAAGTCATGGTCGTCGCAATTGCGACGATCATGACCTAAAATTGGACTATAAATATATGACGATTTAAACATGTTGCGTCAATATTGCTATAACAACGACGATTCCGAAAGGGTTATTTTGTGCAGAAGAATGTCGCAAAATGTTGTTAGAGGTGGGGAAAAAAGTAAAGCGGGTGAAAACGATGATGGTAGATGTTATTTTCCTTGTAAAAAATGTTTCCTCAGGTGTCCCGTAAGAATCTTAATAGCAACAGCTACAAAACATTGTAGGAAATATGGGCACATTGATGGTGGATCGAATGAATATCGTCCCATGGTAATTAGCTATATATTCATTATCTTTTTTTTATTTTGTCAATTTTATATAAAATTATATATATTGTTTGAATGTTTGTTATAGTATATACTAATTTTGCATGATTGTTTGTAATTATAAAGTTAGAGTTGCCCTCTAACTTTCCACAAAATATTGCACCAAGTATTAGTAGAAATGATGTTGTACAAGCTGAGAAACATCATCATGACCAAGCAAATGAGGATCTCATGGAAGAAGATGACGGGACAAATCAAGTTAATGATCCCATGGAAGAATATGATGGGATAAATCAAATGATCCAAGATTTGTTTTCACCGCCAGATGAGGATGGGGAAAATGATGATATTTATGATGAACCTCTATTAGAAAAGGAAAATAAATGACTTTATGAAGGATCAAGAGAAAATCTTCTCTCCACTACATTGTTGCTAGTGAACTTAAAGGTTATGAATAATTTGTCTAACACTTGTATGACACAAATACTAAGGTATGTAATATGTTTCATCTCATATTATAAATAAATGTTGATTTTTTTCTATTTGTTTTTAGTCTTAATTAATGTGTAAAATAAGAATGTAATTTTTACGATTAATATTCTTACATTAACTAGTTATTTGTTATGTTGTATATTGTTAGGTGAATTTGTGTTACCATCATCAAATATTTTACCTCGCACATATCGAGGTTTTCATGCCATTATGAAAGACATTGGAATGTATTATCAAACTATAGATGCATGTCCTAATGAACATATTATATATTATGGACAACATGCTTCAAAAACAAAATGTCCACAATGTCTTATCAATAGATATCGAACCGATAAAGTAACAAAAAAGGTGCCTCGAAAGGTTCTTTGTCATATTCCCATAATTCCACGTTTGCAGCAATTGTTTAGGTGTGAAAGCATAGCACAATTTATGGATTACCATGCACGTAACATAAGTGGATATGGTGTTCTTCGAATGCCTATCGATGGTTCTACATTTAGGGAAATTGAGGAAAAATGGGCAGATTTCAAAGATGAGCCTCGTAGTGTTAGTCTTTCATTGGTAGCTGACGATGTTAATCCATTTAGAGAGCTTAGGTATATTTACTCAGTGTGGACTATTTTTTTTTATCAACAATAGCATTCCTCCTTGGATTTCAATAAAGAGGGAGCACATAATGTTGACAATGATTGTTCCAGGTATTTGTTTACATTAATTTTTTGAATTTAACATTTTCATTTNTAAGGATATATGAGTTAGGTGTTAATGGTAAGGGATTATAGGGGTTGAGATATATTCGTTTAGGTTATAAATATAAAGTGCTAGAGGTTATGAGGGATAACTTATATATTAGGTGTTATGGTGAGGGATTACAGGGGTTATATGTGGTAATGATTATAAGATTTATATTTTAGGGGTTAATCATTATAAGGTTGGGGGGTGAGGGGTTATAGGGTCAAGATTATAGATATTATAAGAAAGAAAGGTTTTTGAGTTAAGATTTTAGATGGTTTCTGGTTATAGGAGCTAGGGGTTAGAAGGGTTAATGTTTAGGGGTTTTAAGGGTTGTATTGATTAGGTATTATTATTTAACATTGTTATATAGTGTAGGTATTATGAGAGTTAATGTTGTTGGATTACTAAGAGGGGGTGTGAATTAGTAATAGAGCAATTTAATCCTTTTTAACCATATAATCCAAGTGTTATATCAATGAAGCGTTATCATCCAATAACTGCAGAGTAAATAAGCAATGAAAAAATGAACAAACATACACATACACATTACACCAGTGTTTTACATGGAAACCCAAATTGGGAGAAACCCACAATTTTTTTTTTCTTATATGTCTTGAAGAATTACATTCATTGGACGCACCAACTTCCTTTGTTTTCCAGTTGCAACTGGAAGGAGGCTCAAACCCCCTAGTTTCTTAGGCTACAACTCGAGGGAAGATCCAAATCCCCAATTCTCTGGCTACAACCAAAATGAGGCTACAACCCCCTATGTTATCCAGCTACAACCGAAAGGTGTCTACACCCACCTGTCCTTGCCCTGTCCTGCCACCCTAAAGTAGAAGCAGAATGATAGAACCACTGTCAACCTGTCACTGTGAGATATACCGCTGTAAACCTATACCAATAAATATGTACCATGCATCAACCATGCATCAACTTGTACCTCAACCTATAATCAATCTATACCATAAACAAGTGCATCAACCATGCACCAACCGGTACCAAATAGCCTGTAATCAACCTGTACCATAAACAAGTGCATCCACCCATGTACCAAGTATGTACCAATCATGTTTCAACTACTCATCAAATATAACTCATCAATATGTACCAACATCATCAACTATACACCTTATGTATGTGCCAACTCATCAACTACTTGGCTCAACCATGTACTCAACATGTACCTCAACCAAAATCCCTCATCAATTTCATCATCTAAATCTGATTTGTTGCTCTGTAATAGACCTAGTGTATGTGATCACATTCCTACAAACCTTCCTTAACTTCAAAAACAAGAGATTAGCATTTTCATCAAAATTTTGTTTAGTCTCACATGCCTAGTTTTGGATTAGTCAACAACCCTAACTTGAAGTAATCATAACTTTGTACTTGTAATGTATAAAGATTTGAAACTGATACAGAATGTTATTGAGTTTTTTTTATACAATTGACCCAGGTGTCACTACTTGGAATCTCTCAGAAAAGGAGTTATAGAAAAAATGGCATGCCTTGTTGAATTTTGGCTTATTCTAGAGAGTGACCTTGTAGAGCGTTCCCCGCACAGAATATTTGTTGAATTGATCTAAAACTGTGACAAAACATACTACAGACTGTACCCTAACCAATTTTTTTTTCCCTAAATTTGGATCTGGTTTGAATAAGTTATGACGTTATTACCCAAAACACCTGTTTTTGACTAGTTTTAGGACTAGCCACAAACCCTATTTTCCACGGAGTGTAACTCAAAAAATACAGTGAACCACAAGCTGAATTTTTTACCACAGGTACTTGGATATGTTTTCTCAATTTCATATCAATTTAACTGTCTGAATCATTATAGAACAAAATTTATAGCGAAAATGGTGAGATGACCTGTAAATAACATACCTTAGAAAGC
>JZKD02S2028147.1:13185-27683 GCA_000966675.3 Picea glauca
AGTCAGACATTCCTAAGACTGCATTTAGAACTCATGAGGGCCACTATGAGTTTTTGGTCATGTCCTTTGGCTTATGCAATGCTCCCTCCACTTTCCAAATCCTCATGAATCATGTCTTCCGTCCTTTTCTTCGTCATTTTGTATTAGTTTTGTTTGATGATATCCTCATCTATAGTAAAACTTGGACAACCCATATTGCTCATGTGGATCAAGTTCTCCATCTACTCTCTCAACACCAACTTTTCCTCAAACAATATAAATGTGCTTTTGGCATCTCAGAAGTCAAGTACTTGGGTCATCTTGTTGGCAAGGCTGGTGTTAGGGTGGATCCTAAAAATATTGAAGCTATGCAAGATTGGCCTCACCTAAAGACTCTAAAAAGATTGCGTGGATTTCTAGGTTTAACAGGTTATTATCACAAGTTTGTTAAGAATTATGGAAATATTGTGGCACCTCTCACTTCTCTCCTTAAAAATAATTATTTCACTTGGACTCCAACAACTACTCAGAATTTTAAAACCTTGAATATGGCCATGTGCACCACTCTAGTTCTAGCCCTTCCTGATTTCATAAAGACCTTTGTCCTGTAATGTGATGCTTCTAGGAAAGGAATTGGTATGCAATAGGGTCATCCTTTGGCCTTTACAAACAAACAAATGTCACGACGAAATTTTGGAAAATCAATCTATATAAAGGAAATGTTGGCTATTCTTCATGTCGTGGATCTTTGATGCCCTTATCTATTGGGGAAACCCTTCCAGAATAAGATAGATCATCAAAACCTCAAGTATTTTATGGAACAACGCCTTTCCTCCCCAGAGCAACAAAAATGGGTGAATAAGCTCTTTGGATATGATTATGAGATCATTTATAAGAAAGGAAAATACAATGTGGTTGCTAATGCACTTCCCATAAAATATGAAGATGAAGGGCCCCTTTTTTCTCTCTCCTTCATTGTACCAAATTGGCTTCAAGTTGTTCGCTAGGAATGCCTACATGATCCCAAAATTTCGCATCTGATACAACAATTGTAGACCAATTCTCCAATATCCCTAGGGTACTCTTGGCTCAATGATGAGCTTCGATACAAAGGTCGTTTGTATTTAAGTTAAAAGTCAAAACTTAAATCCACGATACTTTCTGAGCTTCATGCTACACCCACCACTAGGCACTCTGGGTTTACCAAAACCTATGACAGGGTCAAACGCTATTTTTTCTAGGATGGTATGAAACATAACATTCATAATTTTGTGGTTGAATGTGATGTGTGTCAACACAACAAGGGAGAAACAATGAAATATCCTGGCACACTCCAATCGCTTCCGATTCCACCTGCTATTTGGGTGATATCTCTATGGATGTTATTGTAGGCTTACCAAAATCGGGCAATGAATATGTTATCATGGTGGTAGTTGATCGTATTTCCAATTATGCTCACTTATGTGCTCTTCAACACTCATTTATTGCATCCAATGTGGCTCAACTTTTCATGGATCGGGTCTTCAAGCTTCATGGTATGCCGCATTATATTGTTTTTGATCGCGACCCAACTTTCACTAGTAATTTTTGGCAAGAACTGTTCAAGCTCCAAGGCACCCAATTGCGTCTCACCACAACTTATCATCCCCAGACTGATGCTCAAACGGAAGTTGTCAGCAAGTGTTTGGAAACATATTTGAGGTGTTTTGCATCAGAAAGAAAAAATCAGTGGGCTCAATGGTTACCACTAGTGTAATGGTGGTACAACACTTCTTACCATACAACTACCCGCATGACTCCTTTTGAAGTGATATATGGAAAAACTCCACCTTCAATTCTCTCATATTTTCCAGGTGTCTTGAAGGTCCAGTGGTTGACCAAATGCTTACATTTCGAGAGGCTATTCTCTGTACCCTCAAAGAGAATTTGTTCATGGCTCAAAATCACATGAAGAAACAAGAAGATCAAGGTCACTCTCAACGTCAATTTGCAGAAGTGGATCTTGTGTTTCTTCAATTGCAACCTTACAAGAAAAATTCCCTCAAGGCTAACCATTTTCATAAACTGGCACCCAAATTTTGTGGTCCTTATAGAGTTCTCAAGCATGTGGGACATGTGTCCTGTTAGTTAGCTTTCCCCAGTCATTCTAAGCTCCATCTTATTTTTCATATTTCCTTCTTAAAGAAGGTGATTGGGACTAAGTGCCAAACTCAAACCAACCTTCTTGAGTTGGATGAAGAAGGATCCATTTAGCTACATCCACAAGAATTTTTGGATCAACATGAGAGTCATATGCATCAGTGAACCATAAAGGAAGTGTTAGTCCAGTGGAAATATACAACTCTAGCAGATGCCACTTGAGAACCAACTACCATTCTGTAGCAATTTCCTCATCTCAAGCCTTGAGGACAAGGTTGTTTTTAAGTGGGAGGACATATTAGGGACCTAACTCCTCACGTAGGTAGAATATTCCATGTAATAAAGGTCAATATTAATAATGCCTAGCAATAAGAAAGAATAAGTCTAATGTAAGAAGACCTAATAGAGGCTTTTGCTTCTAGAAGGATCTTCCTTTATATTATTCTTTTGATAGACATATTTAGTATAAATAGGAGTCGAGGGTATGAGAAGTTTTGTCTTGGATATTATTGTAATAGAGCTCAGCTCTGTTGGAGGTTGGCCCCTCGAAGAGGCAAGTGAACATTTCTCTCAATAATGAAAGTGCTCTTTCCGGTGTTATTCTGATATCATTTTGGTATTATTGTGGTGTTTTTCTGGTTATATTTTTGTTCATCTGCCATTTATAGCTATTTTTTTTTTCTGCTTGTTATTTTATATCTAGAATATTACAACAATTGTCTCAGACAAAGACACTAGTTTTACTTCAAATTTCTAGAAGGGATTATTCAAAGGATTTGGTACAAATATGAACTTTAGCATAACATACCATTCGTAGTTAGATTGGTAGACAAAGAGGGTCAATTGATTATTTGAAGACATGTTAAGAAAGTATGTGATGGATAAGCCATCTAAGTGGGAAGATTACCTGAACTTGGTTTAGTTTTCCTATAATAATGGGTATCAAGCTTCATTGAAGATGAGCCAATTGAAGTCTTGTATGGTAGAAAGTGCAGTACTCTAGTAAGTTGGGACAACCCAACAAATAGAGTGGTACTTGGGCCGGAGTTGCTCAAGGAAATGGAAGGCCATATGGTTAATATTAAGAACAATTTATAGGCATCTCAAGATAGACAAAAGCTTTATGCCGACAAGAATAGGACACGAAGAGAATTTAAAGTAGGAGAGAATGTGCTTTTGAAAGTAAAGCCCAAGAATAACTCTTTGAAATTGGGCAGTTGTACAAAGGTGGCGGCTAGATATTGTGGTCCATTTGAGATATTGGACATAATAGGGTCAATTGCATACATGCTTGCATTTCCTATTTCCATGAAAGTGCATAATGTATTTCATGTCTCTTTGCTAAAGAAATATGTACATGATCCTAACCATGTTGTTGATTGGCATCTAATTCAGGTAGAGACAGAGGGAGACTTTCAGGTTCAACAAGTGCGAATACTGGACAGAATGGTCAAAATGATCCAAAATCGAGTTATAGAGCTGGTAAAAGTTTAGTGGACCTGCTACGGTCCTGGATATGCTACCTTGGTGGATGAAGATGCCATGCGGCCATAGTACGTGCAAATTTTTGAATAAATTTTGAGATTTTGATCTTTGTTTTGTATATGCATTGATGACAGTTCCAAAATAATAGGGAGGGGATGTAACACCCCGGGTTTTGAGCCCCCATATTAAATAATGTATTGTTACATTGCTCAGAGGCCAGAGTGCCCAAACAATTATTAAAAGGCTAGTGTGCCTAAGAAATGTAATATTTTTATCATTATTAATAATAAATACATTGTTGGTTGCTAGATGGACAAGGACTAAAGTTATAGGGGGCTATGATTCCACAAGAGATGGGGTTTGAGGGGCTAAGTTCTTATTTATTTTACATTACCCATTTTTTGTAATGGGGGGGGACCAGTTACGTGAGATATTGTGGGGAGACCAAGAGGTTTTGATCCCCACGAATTACAAAAACCTGTCCCTGGTCTGTGGAAGGGGTTGGTTGGTTCATTCTCCCATTAGAAAATACTCTCATTCCCATCCCCATTGTAGTGTTCTTGTTGGTCTCCCCACGTTTTCATTCACTCGTTTTGTTCATTGTGCATCCTCTCTCGTGGAGTCTGGACTCCATCCATCCTTTCATTCACTCATCTTTCCTCAATTTGGTGTCTTGGCTTAGGAAAGGAAGATGAACTGATGAAGAGAAGCCATGGTTTTGTTAGCTGTAGATATTGTTGGTGTAGTCCACCCATGATATGAGGCCTGCATGTCTGAGATGCTTGGCTCGTGACCAACTTTGATCATAGCTGTGAGTCCTAAGAGTCCCAACATGGATATTCTAGACCAAATGCACTGGAGCCCTAAATGGAGAGGGACTACCTGAGTGACTGCGTGGAAGAGAAGGGTGGAGGTATATTATCTTGTGCGGTGTAGGCTGGGTAGAATATATTTGGGTACTTGGATTGTTGTGAGTGCTGGAGAATCCTGTGAGATCTTGAGTGTTGACTAATTTGGGAATCCAACACTCTGGAACCGTCCTTATGAATTCATATCCCTGGCTCGGGGGTGACATTGTTGTTGAGAATTGGAGAAACAATGTCTACGGTTGGGTGGAATTTCTTTGGTATGCAACCAGTTGGTGTCTTATTTTATAAAATATAATTTCTCTTTGTTATGGTTTCATTTTCTTATGTATTTATTTCCATTGTGTATCAAATTATTATACCTGAGATTGTACCTATAATATGCATACTTTCTAGTTAACGATGTGCATGGTATATCGTGCATGTCTTTTATATTGTGGTATGAATATTGATCATTACATGTATGCATTTCATGATTCTTTATTAATTAAGTGTTATCAGAGTTTCCAAATCAGCCAAGAGGTGCGTTCTTGGGGTGGCATGCTTTCCTGTGGGAGGATGGGTATGTTAGAGTTTGGTAATAGAGAAGAAATGTAGTGGCATTTCTTGGCTTGGGTGGTTGGGGACGTTATATGAAGCCATCCTAAAATTGGACCTTTCCAAAGCCTATGACCAAGTAAACTGGACCTTTCTTCGTCTATCCCTCCTCCAAATGTGCATGTGCTTAAAAGAGGTTAATTGGATTATGGGGTGTGTTCAAAGAGATTCCTTTGTCATCCTTATCAATGAAGCCTCATCCCATTTTTTAAAATTTTCCATAGGTATCCGTCAGGGCTACCCCCTTTCTCCCTTTTTGTTCCTGATTATTGCAGAAGCACTAAGAAAACTAATAAAGGAGGCCCAGTCCAATGGCCTCCTGAGAGGAATTGTAGTCTCAGATCAGAATCAGTAACACATTTGTTATTCGTAGATGACATATTTTGTATCTTTTTTGGGTCTCAGAGGAATTTGAATTCCTTTAAAAATATTTTAAACCTCTTTTGTAGCACCACGGGAATGCAAGTAAATATGGAAAAATCATGTCTAATTCTTAATCAATGCACAGAAGTAGAAGAGTCCTCCATCGCCAACACCTTTCCTTCCCAAAGGAAACCTCTCTTTGAAGGACTTAAGTACCTATGCTTCAACTTAAAACCAGAAAACTACATGAAACAATACTGGAGTTGGTTAATCAGAAAAGTTGAGGCCCAAATAACCATTTGGGTCAATAGACTCCATTCCAGAGGCAATTATTAGAAGGAATTCCCATATACTGGAACACTATAGATGCAATTCGTAAAGGAGTTTTAGATCATATTCACTGTATAAGATTTCGTTTTTTTATGGGTGGAACAAAAATCTCCTAAAGGCACTCATCTAGCCAATTGGAATTCAATAGTTGCACCCAAATATATGGGTGGATGGGGTTTAAATAACATTCATCTTTTTTCTCGAGCCCTAGTAGGAAGGAACCTCTAGAAAGTAACCTTAGACAACTCTATTTGGGTAAGAGTTATGAACTCCAAATATATTCCCAATTTGTCTATTTCAGAGTGGTTTTGAGAGCCTATGAAATCTACCAAAGGCTCAATTTTTTGGAAAGATCTTGTGGAAGCCTTCTCCCTAATTGGTAACTAGATAGTCTGGTGTATTGGAAACAAGGAAAAGGTAAGATTGGGAGAAGACTCATGGTTGGGATCCAAAAACAACTACAAACTCTCCCCTCCCCTACTCATTTTTCTCAAGGATAAAAACCTTCGATTCCTGAGTGATCTAAACACTGGATTTCCCCATATTTGAGGGAGACCGGGTTGGAAGAGCATAGATTCTCTTGATATCCCTGAAGTAATGTGAGATGAATGGAACTCCTTTATCTCCCTCTTATACTAAAATTTCATATCCCTTGACAGAGACTCTGAAGACTCTCTATGTTGGTCAAAAAACCCTCAGAATGGCTCCTACTCGGTCAAATTGGGATACAAAGTCTGGCTAGAAGATAACTTTGTGATTCACCCGAAATGGTGGTGGAAGCCCCTTTGGAAACTCAAATATCCTCCTAGATGTAAATTAACTCTATTCCTTGAACTGAACAACAAATTGTTTACTTGGGATAATTGTCTTAGACGAGGATGGTGTGGTCCCAACATATGTCCTCTTTGCAAAGAAAATCAAGAAACCATTACTCATATTTTTATCTCCTGTCCTTATGTAGGGAAGGTTGCATAATAAAAGAACAACTAAAATCCAAGGCTAATTGGAACCATGGATCTGTAGAAGTCTGTTTCATATCTTGGATCCAAGATAGATCAGTATCCTTATATGTAGGTCTCTCGAGCATCATGATCTCAAACATCTAGTGGGACATAAATAGTGTTTTTTTTAAAGACATGTTTGTGACTCCAGAGGTGTCGACAACAATATCTCTTAGTCAGGAATAAGATTTCAAGGTATAACTAAGGGCAAGTAAATCCGGGATAGTGATCCCACCTCCCATTGATTACACCATCCCGTGGTGCTTCTTCGATGGATCCAGTCAAGGACGCCCTCCATCCTGCAGAGTGGGGGTGGTTCTTTTCATCAGTCACAACCATTATATTCACATCAAATATGTGCCAAGGGGTGGAACAAATAACAGAGCGGTACTTATAGCACTATGGACCCTCCTCGAAACTACAAAGAAAAAAACTTGTCAAATATACAATTTTTTGGTGACTCCAAGTTGGTGATAGATTGGGAAAGGGGTATCAATAATATTCAAAACCCCGGGTTAGCCTCATTTCTAAGAGACATCAATCTCACTTTCAAATACTTTTAACGACTTTCCTTCTAGCACATTCTGAGGGAACTTAATTCAAAAGCACATGAACTCTCAAAGGAAGCATTGCAGCTGCAGAAAGGAGACTTCAGTTTTTATGAGTTCTTTGAAGGAACAAAAACTGAAGCAATGGAATTTCGTCTATGAAGAAGTCTTTTTTTTATAAGGTTATATATGTTTTTGGACATTTTGAACAACTTGTAGAAGTTTTTTGAAAAAATCCTTTATAGGCATGTTTTGAAGTAGAAAGATGTATAGGCAGTATAGTTTTTGAAGAAAGCATACACAAGCTTGTCATGAAATACTGAAACATGTATGTTCTCCTATGAATATAATTTTTTTTTCTTACGAAAAAAAATTCTTATTACACAATTTTAATTTAATAAAGTGCATTTTTTTGGCAGATCTAATCACATGCCTGATACTTTAAATCGACAATCCATGATCCATCACCCCCCACATGTTCAACGATTAATGGAAGGGAGTGGGGCATGAAAATAAACCTAAGTTAAAGAATTTTTTACGTGTGATGGATATGTAAATCCCCCCCCAACAAATAGCGCCAGGTTGACACGTGTTCTAAATCATGAAAACATGTGGAAAATTAAAAATAAAGTTTTTATTTAAATTTAATTATTTTTCCCACCAATCCTAAGTTGCCACATGTTTAACTAAATCTTTAAAAATGGAAAAGGTAATTTCATGAGTTATTCAATAGTTTGAAAAGAATTTTAGAAGCTAGCAATGCATTTCAATTTACCAATGCGTCATTCCAGCTTGAACCCAGCCTTCAAGTATACTTTTCCTTGGTGGTTGATGAGTTTGTGTTGGGGATTATGGTATCAATTTATCCAATTACAAACAAACCCATGAACAAATTTAATTATGCTCAATTCTTAGCTGATCAAATTCATCATCAATTGTCATACTTTTAGTCTCTTAGAAATTTAAGATACCAATCATACCTTGTTCACCTCTTTTTGATTTCTCAAGCCTTTTATTTTACACATTGTGGATGAAAAGTTGAAGATGAGACTGGTAACCCGACTTCAATCATTTATTGGACTTCATTGATTAGGAAGAAGCCTTTGAATGTTGGATTTCCAGAGTATATTGATCAGTTTATGTCCAAATCTTATCATATCATACATAATGAAATTCCCCCCATAATCTTCATTGAATCCAAAAAATTATTACAATTGAACCCAGATAAGAGAGTGTGAGATTGGTACATTGTTGAGAATTACATTGAAATTAGAGTCTATGGTTATGATCTTCAACCTTTTCATTTACCTATTTTCTTGACTCCCAGGATCTTTGCACTAGAGTACATTAGAGAGATATTGAATTCAGATGACATTCATTTTGTATCAAGGAAATACAAGGCTAGTTTTAAATTGAGGAAAAGAGTAGGAGATTTTATTTTCAATACCAGATCATCCTTGTAGGTGAATGCAAAACTTCTCTCAAATATGGGATTTCAACAAGGAGAGGTATGGAATTATGATACTCATGCTATAATTTCCTCCAAGAGGATTACACATGGACAAGCACCTTATCAACATTAGAAAGGAGAATAATTGGAAATGCTAGCAAACCCAGACAACTAGGAAACAATACAAAGTATTTTGCAAATCCATAAAAAGGTTTCAAAGAAACATTTGAATTTTGTAGTCACAAAATCCCCTCGATGGTTTAAGAAGACATATAAAAGAAATACTTTAAAATCAAATTTAAATAATTTGTGGACAGAGGAAGAAAGATCAGGCAAAAGATAGAAAATGGAGGCACTTGATGAAGAGGAAGATCCATAATTACAGGAAGAAGTGGCACCAATGGACACAAGACTTGTTGTGATTGTGGAAATATCATCATCATAGAATCCCAAGAGTATAGGGGTCAAAGTGAAACATAATTAGGGAGTACAGATCAAACAAAACAAATAAATCATGTTCATCATTTCATGTATATCAAGAAAATGGGTGCAAAGATTAAAAAAAAACAAAAACAAAAAAACAAAAAAAACAAAAAAACATTCTCCCTAAAATACTTGAACATAATACATCTCAAACCAGAATGATATCAGTTGTGGATTATGATAAAGGAAGATTGAATATAGCAATGATGGAGCCAAAGGAACAAAAGAAGGTGACACAAATTTCTATTGATCTTAAGGCAGTTCATCCATTGGATAAATTCGATTTACATAAACAAACTGGAGAAATGTTGAATATATATGTCATGATATCAAATATTAGAATAAAAAAGATTCAAATCCTAAATGAGAAACTCATAACTCAACTTAAAAATGAGAAAATGGCCAATAAAACTAGACAAATGAGAGTAGATTTGGAGAAATGGGTGATGGAACTAGGAGATAATCCAAAATATGAAGCATATAAATAGGAACTAACAAAAACAAAGGACACAGAGATACAAGAATTAAAGAAAAGAATTAAAATCCCAGGAATTGATCATGTATAGACCCTAGAACTACAAGCAATTCATGTAGACAAAGAACATATTTTGAAGAAAATGATTCATATTGAAGAGAAAATATATTTGTATGGAAATCATATTGAGACTGTAAGAAGTGGTTCATGTTAATCTCAATAAACAAAGTCATTAGATCCAACAATTTGATTATCAAAAGCATTATCAGACTTGAATTTACAGGGAGTTGAAATTGAAAAGATGAAGAAAACGATATATGCACAAAGTGAAGAAATCAAAGATAAGGATAAGGTTATTGAAGAATACCAGAACCTAAAAGATAAGATGATAGCAAATATGGAGAAAATTAAGAACAATTTGTCAGGAATACCCTATGGGATAGGAGCCAGACACATCATTTGGGATGAAATCATGAGTGAAGTTGGAAAACTTTGGGACTATTTCAAGATAATAGATGATGAAATGTTATTGATAGATGAAGTAGATGGCATTATAAAGAAATCATTTCATGAATTAGGAACTAGACCTGATGTTGCTACTCAAATTATCAAATTCCTAAATTCCAGTTCCAGAGAAACATTGAGAAAGAAAGGTGTCAAATATAGAACTAAAATGGTTATGGAAAATGAAAGGATTTTTACAAAGAGGAATCTGATACAACAAGCTCAAAATAAATGCATAATGGTGAAGAGAAATGTTGAATCTTTCACAAATAAGTTTGAGAATCTAGTGAAAATGGGGTTACCTTCAGCATGGGATGATAAAGGGAAGCTTCTTTAATATGAAAATTACATAAAAAGTTTATTTATTGCTAGAGAAAAAGAAGATAAATTTCAGGGAATGGCTGATATTTTGAGAGGACAAACTAGTGTACACATTGTTATAGATGATTTCTATCTTCTCTCGCAAATAAAAAACTTATTTCAAAATCCCCCTACATATGAAAAATACAAAGAATTGGATATCACATACAGGAAAATGAAATCATTCAGTTATCCATAGAATGAAGATTGGAATCTTCTCATCTAGTTGTTGACTGAATGACTCACCAAAGCAGTTGAAGGAAATCATGATTTGTCTTCTCCAACCATCCTATTTTCTAGAAGTTGAAGATATTTTTGTATTTGAAAAGCTAGGAAAAGGGATAAAATATCCATTTTTTGTTACGACCTAATTTGTATAAATATATATGAAAAACTCAACGTAAAGCATCTTTTTGGCCCAAAAAAAGATCAGATCTTTAATAAAATTCTCCAAGTTTTGAGATTCAAACTTCTATGTTCCAGTTCGTGTAACTTATTTTCTTGATGTCATTTTCATGGTCCTAAATTTCTCTTGAATGTGTCTACTTCCATCACTGTGGTAATTTAGTACAACAACTACTATAAAAAAATGAAAAGGTATTTTTTTAAGTTACAAAATTCTAAGATATACTATGAGTATTGATCAAACCTGTATTTCATTTATTTTTCCTAGTGGATAAGGAAGAATTATTCTTTTTTGTTCATTTTATATTCTGGTTTAGATACATATTCCATTATTATTTCTTGTTTCTGAAAGTTAAGTAATATTTATCAAGAGATACATTATTTCACTTTCAGCTTTGTTTTCATCTCTTCTTCTTTCATTCCTTGAAATATTCAATTGTTTGAGACATAGAAAAATTTCCTTCAGATCTTGATCTTTAAATATTTAAATACTACTAATATAGGCCCCAAAAAAGAAACAAAAACACTATGTTTTAGGAAAAATCAACTTAAACAAAACAAAACAATTTTATGGATGAATTTGCATAGTTTCCTAGCCAAAAACATCTCAAGGGTTACAACACCTAGTATTCCTTCAAACCAATCATGCATAGGCGAAGGATGTAATTGTTAAGTTGGGTGTTGTTGATCCATCGGATGAACACATGATCACTTTCTATAGTGACAAAGTTGAACCCTTTCGAATGCCACCCTCAATATCCTTCTAGATCACAGTCTCCATAAAACAATTCACCATCCATAGGTGTATTATTGATGAATGTGCATCCACATGCATCATGTCATCCCAAGTTTGGGAGTATATAGGCTCACCTACCCTTGTCCCATCTATGACAACCCTTTGATTTTATGATGGATGACCCTCTAAACCATAATGCCTTTACCAGAACTATCCTTTCCAACTAGGAGAAAAAGAGGTATGGATTGATATCGAGGTTATTGATGCCCTATTGGACTATAACATTCTGTTAGGAAGAAACTTCATGTATTCCATGAAGGAAGTAACCTCCTCAGTATTTCAAAAGGTGATTTTCCTTCATAATGTGAAACTTGTCACCATTTACCTGTTGACTTATCACGACCCTCAAGCACAATGTCATCTTGATCAGATAGTCTCCTGTTTGGGTGGAACCCAAACAATGCCTTCACTTTCCAACATTATTCCAGGAGTCTATAGAGACTCAAAATTACTAGGTGCATATTATGGGCCTCCTCCTTCCATTACCCAAACTAGTTCTTCCAATTTCTATATGGTGTCTAGTCATAGACTAGTGAGCCCATAGTTGCAGTCTTCCACTAGATCCATCAGTCCAACTTATCCCATGCCACCACATGGAGTGCATCAATAGACACACCTGCAAGTGCATCCTCACTATCCCTCTATTCAAGTACCTTTCCTATTTCCTCCTCTAGGAATAGTTATCACTCCATTCATGGAAATGTTAAACCTTCCTAACCTCATCCTTGGTAATCTAGTTTGGTACCTTAATCCCCCTCTGATGCCTCCTCCACCCTCTTCCCCCAAAATGTATTTTAATTTTTCCTTTTGTGACCCATACTTGTACACATGGGATTTCATCATACCCCTGCACATCCCTCACCTCAACTCGCATATGCCTCACCTCAACCTTCAAAGACCCCATCTCAACCTACGCAGGCTCCACCTCTACCAATGTTAGTAGGAAAAGGAGTGGACGAGAGGGGAGAATCCAAATTCAAAGGGAGAACATACTCTTCCAAACAAACCATGGCCACCTAGAACACTGCATATAGGCCCATACTACTTTTCACCATATGCGATTTCACTGGACACACTACCTTATTTTTCCATGGAACTTGGAGCTAAAATAACTTTACAATGCCAATGACTTGGAACTTGATTCCTCCATATTTGTTATGAAAGTCCCTCCTCATGAGTCCTCAACCACCTGTATTAATTCCTTGCACACAAATCACCATTGTTATTTGTGTGAAATTTATGACCATTATTCTCATCACTATCCCTGTATACCCTAGTATCGGGATTCTCTTGAGATATGTAACGTCTCCCAACCCAACTAAGGAACACTGCGGTGCATAAAGCTCATAAAAACGAAAAATTACATCTAAATAAATTCTATAGCTTATCATCTACGAATTACAACTAGATCTAAATAAATTGTCTTTTACCATTTATTAATGCATATACAACAATCTAAAATAGACATGAAATTCAACTAACATCTCATTTCAACAGTATATAAATCATTCTCAATTACAGAGTTAATGCACAACAAATAAACTCATAATAGAAACATAAGAAAGATAAAAAGCTTATCTTTTATAATCAGTTATACAACAAGATGCTTGGGAAGGATGTTCCGCCCAACCATACAATTATTGTTCCAAATCTCAACAACAAGTCACCCCCAAGCTGAGGCTAGTAATCCACAAAAGAGGGTGGTCTCTCACTTTCCACTCACAACTCATAAAACTCACAACCCACTGGTATTCTCCTACAACTATCCCTATTTTCCACCAATGCTCTTCCTCTCAAACTTCCCAACCCAAGGAATGTTCCTCTTCACTAATATCAGTCCCTCAGGCATCCCATTCATTTATCGAGGTTTCTTTGGAAAAGGTAACCATTACTCTCTCAGCTGGGAAACTCAAGGGATATCATTGACAGGAAAACTACCACCAAACAAGAACAACCACTTGTTCATTTAGTGAAACTCACACAAGAGTTCACTCTTTAGGTATGACAACCCAACACTTCAGTCTTCATCTCCAACATGCTCTAGAATTCACCCTCCATGGATTCTCTATCTCCAATCTCTATTTCTTGCTCTCTCTTTTGTTATTCATGCACAAAAAACTGAATGTGTAAAAATTGTTATAGCTCCCCATACAAATTTCCTCTTTGGATTACTTTCTTGACTCACACACTTCCCCAAGATGATTGTACTGAACCCCCATGTGCCCAATAACTATGGGATGTGACCAGTCACACCCACCAAATTTAATCGAGCTCCATATTCCCTTACCAATTCTCAACCCACCATTGAAATTGGTCCCCCCGAAATGTATACTAGTGATAATTCCATGCAGATTCTCTACCTAAAAACTTCTATGGGATTGAACTTTTCTAAGAACATCCCCTTTTTGATAGGCATACATCAGAGAATTCTCAAGATGCCTCATGTAGCTCCAATCTCAACATCGGTGGAACCTTTGTCCATTATTATTTCATCCACCTCTTTGGATGTAGCATATGTGAACCACGTTTCTCATACCCATGGTATTGATAGTGGGTTCATACCACCATCTCCTTCCACTTCCTTTGATTAGGTTGGTTATGCTATTCTAGTATTTTATTATGATGAAGATGTTATGGAATCCCTCACTTGATCTTGGTGGATCTTGGTGGCCATCCACCTTTTCCATTGAATCAACATTTCAAGCCTATGGTTTTGA
>JZKD02S2028147.1:33273-56378 GCA_000966675.3 Picea glauca
TTAGAGGTGCGACACCCTTCAAGGTATAAGTCAATTTTTATATCCCCTTATTTGAAGGCTAGATAGATGCAGATGCTCTAGAAAAATGGTTGAATTTGCTAGAAGGTTATTACTCCATCCAAAAATTTTCTGACAATGAGAAGATCACCTTCATGCTCCTTAAATCCCTTCCCCATGTCAAATCTTGGTGGGAAGGTTATTAGGAGAGGTACACCGTGAATGGATCTACACCATTCAAGGGAGAAACCACTTGGGAAACCTTTGTAGATTCCTTAAAGCAGTAGTTCTATCATGTTATAAATTGTGATGATCAGTACATGAGATAGACAACTCTGCATCAAAAAAGAGATTATATGGTGTTAGAGTACACTAAAATATTTCATACCTTACACTCAAAGCTGGTTATCAAAGACCCTAAGTAGCACTTGGTTTTGAAGTATCTCAGTGGTATGCCTAGGCACATCCAAAAAGAGATGGATTTCTTGGAAATCTCCTCACTCGGAGATGCTTATCGATATGTGATCAAAATTGAGCAGAAATTGAAGCAGTAGAGTAAGCGGGAGTTCAGGGTTTGAAAATACGCCACAATAGAATCATGGAAAATGAAACCCTAACTCACAGAATGAAGGATAGTGAAAGGAAGGCCAACCTCAAGAGAGCCAGTCCAAGATGCAAGCAAATAAGGGTAACGCGAATTATAAGAAAGACACGAGAAAGTGGTGTGAGTTCCAAAACAACCCCTGGCACAACACCGATGAATGTCGCTAGAAAAAGTCATTGATGGCCAAGCTCAAAGAAAAAGAATTGGAACATGAATTGAAATCTTATTCAAAGAACAATAAATGGAAATAGATCATCGATGCAAAACCTACTTCTACAATTGCGACCACAACAATACAATGAGAAGAACTAGATAAGATTGAGGAGGGGGAGTGCCTCTTCCACTCACAGATGTGGGTAAATGGGAGCCCACTGCATTTCATTGTTGACAACGGGAGTCATAATAACCTGATCTCAACCAAGGTCGTCAAGATATTAATCATGCCAACAATGACATAACCCCAACCATACACCATTGGATGGTTGAGTCGGGGATGATACATTTGTGTCAGCCAACAGTGTTACATGTCTTATGACATCAAGCGCTTCATGGATGAGGTAGTGTGTGATGTTGTTGCGCTTGAATTCTGTGATGTTCTTTTAGGACAAAAATATATGTGGAAACACCATGCTATCTATGAGTCTCGACCCTGCAGTGTCATTGTTACTCTGGGAAGTCATCTCTATAGGGTACCGGAGGTAGCTCCAACTAATGCCACTTCATTGATCTCGAAAAAAAATTGTTTCAAAGTAATCTCTCAGACCATAAAGTTTTCCCTCTTCACGATCCAGTGGTATGGTGAAAAGAAAGTCACTGTGACCACTACAACCTCGTCCCAAGACATTTCTATCCAGTAGAAGAAGGTTGACAATATTGTAGAGGAGCACAAAGAGAATGAGAGTCTTTCATACGTTCAACATAGCTCTATTGGCCATGGCCCTTTTTTAGATGTGCTTGGGGTTCCAACCATTAACCCCCATTGATATATCTCTTCTTATTGCATCTTCATTGACAGATTCCTTCCACACTTAAACCAAGGTAGATCATGCAGATGGATCTATTGAATGGATCCAACACCTCCAACAAGTTCATGACATCTTTCCACGGGAAAAGTACAATAAGGACATATACTTCAATAAAGCAAGTGACTCACCAAGGTTCAAATTCAATAGAAGTTTCCCCATCTCCTAAGGGAACTTGATGCAATGGGTACCATTTCTTCCTAAGGGGGGAGGATGATCTAGGTGGATCTCAGTGGCCATCCACATTTTCCATTGAATCAACATTTCAATCCTATGGTTTTGATAAACCATGATATTCACCCTTTTGATGGGCAATGGAATGTAATTCCATCTTCATTTTTTAATTACGAACATCATATAATGATTTCCTAGTGGTATTATGTACATGCTTACAACATAGCGTTAATTCACTAGATCCCATTAGAACTCCATAGTTAAGTGCGCTTGGGCTAGAGTAGCACTAGGATGGGTGAATTCATGGGAAGTCCTAGTGTTTTACATTCCTATCGCATTTTATAAACTTATACTAATTTATCCCACCTTCATCATGGGAATTGTTCTCCTCTCACTCTCTCATATATAATTGAGGTGAAGGAGGCCATTTAAGTATGCAATTGAGTGTGATGTAAATATTGTTGTGAATGAAGCATATCCAACATCTCTTTCTTTTTGTGAATGAAGCATATCCAACTAGTTCACAGTGATGTTTGTGGACCACTACAAACTTCTTTAGGTGGTTTCAAATAGTTTTACTATTTATTGATGATTTCAGTAGAATGACTTGGGTTTACTTCTTGAAGAAAAAGTTAGAAGCATTTGAAAAGTTTAAATTTTTTCACCTACTTGTTGAAAACGAAGTTAAAGAAAAGAGAGGCACTCTCAGGAAAGATAATGGAGGGGAATTCACTTCTAATGAATTCAAAATTGATTGTACTGACAATGGGATAAGAAGACATCTTACAAATGTCTACACTCCACAGAAAAATGGATTCGTAGAAAGAATGAATCACACCTTGTTAGGAATGGAAAGATCCATGTTAACCTTTCAAAAGTTAAGTCCTACATATTAGGCAGAAGAAATCCATACAACTATCTACTTAAGGAACATATCTCCAACTGCTTCTTTGGAAGAAATCACACCTTATGAAGCATGGTTTGGTTTCAAACCTCAAGTTAAACATATCCGAGTTTTTGGATCAGTATGTTATGCCTTAGTTCCAAAAGGAAAAATAACTAAGCTTGACTCAAGAAGATTGAAATGCACACTGATTGGGTATTCTGATGAGAAGAAAGGGTGTCGACTTTTGTCTAATGGAAAATTTGTTGTAAGAAGGGATGTAATTTTTGATGAAACTAAAAGTAAGAGTGCTGAAGAAATACAAAGTCTTCTTCAAAAGTTAGAAACTAAAGGTAATCAAAGAAAAGGAAAAATGAAAAGTCAACCAAATTCACAAAATTGGTATGAACTTGATTTTCTTTCATCTGAAGATGATACATCCAGTCCATTTACTTCAACAACACCATCTAGGTCTTCCATCAGTTCATCAAAATCTCCTAGCAACGACAGTTCATCTGACAATGATTATCCACCTCCAGAATCTTCAACTGATTGACGAACATCAGTTTACATTAATCCAATTTACAATAATGGTAATTCAAATCCCCAAACAAGTGAACATCAACTACCAAAATGGGAAGATCAACTTTTGAAAGATGTAAGTCCTGATGAGCAGAATAAAATAGGAACAAGGGGGTCACACAGAAGTGAAGAAAATTTTGCCTTGATAGCAAATGATTTTACTGAACCTTCCACATACAAAGAAGCAGTAAAACATAAAGAATGGAAACGGGATATGATTGAAGAGTATAAATAAGTAATTGATAACAACACTTCGAAACTCGTTTATTGTCCTAAAAGTGTTAAACCCATCAAGTGAAAATGGGTTTACAAAATTAAATACAACCAACATGGATAAATTGACAAGTATAAAGCAAGAGTTGTGGCTAAAGGTTTTGTGCAACTGGAAGGCATTGATTATGAGGAAATTTTTTCTCCTACAGCTAAATGGGACACCATTCGATTAACACTTGCATTGGCCGCTCAGAAAGGTTGGAAATTTCATGAAATGGATGTAAAAAGTGATTTTCTAAATGGAGACTTACATGAAGATGTATATGTGCAACAACCTCTAGGTTTTGAAATTGAAGGGCAGGAACATAAAGTCTGCAAATTAATCAAGGCTTTATATGGGTTAAAACAATATCCTCGAGCTTGGTATAACAAAATGGATGAATACCTTAGGAAAGTTGGTTTTAAATGAAGTGAATCTGATGATACTTTGTATATACGTCAACATGGTCCATATCTGGTGATTCTTGTTATGTATGTAGATGATTTGATCATTACTGGAAATAATGATGATCATATTGCACAAGTGAAAAAGGAGTTACATGCAGGTTTTAAGATGACAGTTTTGGGACTACTTCACTACTATCTTGGAATTGAAGTATTCCAACGTCCAAATCATATTTTCATTTCTCAGAATAAGTATGCAACATAAATTCTTTAGCAATTTGGAATGTAGGATTGCAAGACATATCTTACACCTATGGAGAAACACTTGAAACTTTCAAAATTTGAAGGGGGGGGATGGTAGACAACACTACTTATAGATAGTTAATTGACAACTTGATTTATTTGACAAACACTCGACTAGATCTATCTTATGCAGTCAATATTATTTCAAGCTTTATGAAACAACCACAGGACAATCACTAGAATGCAGCCAAAAGAGTTCTTCGATATATCCAAGGAACAAAAGATTTTGGTCTTTTTTACAAAAAGACTAAAAGTTTTGTACTTGGTGGATTTTCAGATGCCGACTTTGCTGGAAGTATTGATGATCAAGCAAAAACACCAGGTTATTTAATGAACATGGGTTGAACAACAGTGTCTTGGAGTTGTAAGAAACAAGCTACAGTGGCCACTTCTTCAGTAGAAGCAGAATACATCTTAGCATGGGAAACAACATGTGAAATTGTTTGGTTACGTAGAGTTTTGCAAGACTTGGGCATTTCTCAAGCAGAAGCTACATCATTATTCATCGAAAGCCATTCAACCATTAAGCTTGCCAAGAATTCAATTTTTCATTCAAAGACAAAGCATGTGGACACCAAGTATCATCATATCAGATCACTCATTGCAAAGGATGTCATCGAGCCAATTTATTGTCCTACAGAAGATCAGATCTCCGATATTTTCACAAAACCTATTAGCAGAATAAAATTTACTAAGTTCAGGGATGAACTTGGTATCTGTTGTAATGTATATTTGGATCATAGGGGGGAATGTTAGATGATCCAAAATACAAATATCAYAGTTTAAAAWGYTWKGATAAAATAATTATTAWTTTAGAATAATAAATTAATAATCTAGAATATTTGATTAATAAATGGARACATTTAGAAATAGARTATTGTTGTGAAAGATATGACTCTAGAAAKGTGTYGTATCTTAGGCTCTAAATTAGGAGTATAGTTAGAAGATTGTTAAAATAACATTTATTGTAAATGGACACTTKTTTATTTAATAAGTGATCCATAACTAGATTTTGTTAGGACATTTAGCTTATATATAGCTCATTTCAAGAGTGTTGGAGTGTTCGTGTGTAAACTCTTGCAAATTCTCATATGTAATTTTTTTTCCTATTTAATAAAAGTGTGTGTCTGAGGACACTTCTTGCATTAGGGATTTTTTTGGGAAGCTTACTAAATATGAACCAAGTTCGATCTATGATAGTAAATTAGGGGCAAAATACCCCATAAAGAATCCTTAAGACCAATAGAGGAGAGATAATAAAACCAACAAATGGTTATGTTTTCAGTTGTGTGGAAGAAAATGGGACTGAGTATGTGAGGATGGAGGAAAATGCATCAAAAGAATGTTGAATCAGACAACAGGTTGTTGAAAGAATAAGCATCTAGTTGGGAATGTTGAGACCGTGGAATCCTGCGAAGGCAGAGATAGAGAGTTGGTTGAAGACAAAGGAGATAGAGTTTGCATCGAAAGATAACATAAACCCAAAGTTGACACCATGAAAATATCTGGACAAGTACATATTCACCGACTTGCATGAAGTATTTTTCTGTGATTTTCCATACATATTGCAGGAGTGGATAAAAAGATTGAAATACAACCACCCTACAAATCAGATCAGACAAATAGAGTGAAATCCTGAAGAGATTGCGCAGTTACAACGAGTTGATAATAAGTTTACACGCGCAATAGATTTCTGGTTAGACAACATTGTTGTAGCACTTATCACAAAGTTTGAAGTAGATACAGTGAAGTCTTACAACACAACTGAACAAGATTTCATGAAGGGACCTTGAGGTAGGTACATCAGATCATTATATACTTCCATTAACATATTACTATATAACAAAGGTGTAATGATGATGGATTCAGATAGCTAAACTTCCCTGTGTGCATGGGGGAAGGGGGGAAGCACTGACAAGAGAGGGAGAAATGGAAGGAGAAGGGGATAAAGGGATAAGGAGGAGGCCTTGAACCCAATTGTGATGGAAAAATACCAGATCAAGTGGATCATGGCAACAACTGGAAATACGTGAGTGGAATACCCTACCAATATAAGGTAAACACCAAGAAGAGACTCGTATTCATGAGGGAAGGCTTGACAAGTGATGAAGCGGAGGTAGAGAATCTTCGAGTTGTTGAGTAGATTGAGGAAATCCTACGCGCAATATATGAGAGGAATACAAGAGGTCCAATACTGGAAATAGAAAGAAACACTCCTATCCTTATCAGTGTCACTATGGAACCCATAACCCATGTGTGACTAATACACCAAGAAGAACACCAGCATTTAGACAACTGAATTTCGGGAGAAGGAAAACAGTAAGAAGTACATCTACACAAGGAACAACAACTAGGGGAGCTAGTTCAAGAAGCAGTAGTCAAGTATCTACACTGCGTAGAGGAAGTAGTTCATCATTCAAGATGGCAAGACATGATCCCACCATCAGGTTACCAGAATTTAAAGGAGAAGCATCGGAGGAACCGTAGAAGAACCTTTTTATCTGTGAAAATATATGGGAAGCAAAACAGATCACAGACGAGGACACTAAATGGGCATAGTTAGCTATCACATTAAGAGATCATGCAATGGATTAGTACATGAGTTTAGATGCAAACAGTCCACCATGGACAACCAGAATGATTGAATATATGAAGAAGCTGTTGATAAATGAGTTCTAGAAGCCTAGTTTAGAGGATCAATACATGAATGAGATGATAGAGATTAGACAAAAACCAAGATAATCTGTATGGGAGATTGACCAGATATTTAAACGATTGAAGGGAAAGCTAAAATATGTCATGACAGATATGCAGCATAGGCATGTGTTCATCAATTCAATGTTACCACACTTGAAATATCCACTGCAACAACATAAGTTTCAGATGCAGGAAAAATCCTTCTAGGCAGCTTTGCAACTGGAAGAAAATCAGTATTAGAAGACATATCCATCCATTGAGGAGCTGAAGGAGGAGCTGAAGGAGGATCTGAATAAATTAATGTCCCAGCTAAACCAGAACAAATGTAAGGACAAAAGGGAAGTCGTTTGGTGTAGCACATGTAGGACAGAGGGACACCATAAGAATGAATGTCCAACATTCACACAATACATGGCAACAGGAATGCCAAACCCATTAACTATAGGAGGACTATGGTGTGAGATCTATAAGAAACAAGGTCATGATCCATACCACTACCCGATGATGCAGAAGTACCAGACAGTACCAAAGATCTCCCATTGCAACTTTTTCAAGTCAATAGGACATGATGACAAATATTACAGAACCATGGACTTGATGAGGGAAAGAACATCAGATGCATACAGGTTGCAGGAAAAAATGATGATCGGGCAAGCTACACCTCAATTTAACCAAGCACCAGCCCCGTACAACACTACAGACCAACAACATAACACTGCACAACAACAATATAACACTTCATAGCCACATCATAATACCACACAACCACATTATAATACCGCACATACCAGGCGCCTGAGTATAACGCACTGCGAGGGGATCGAACTGGCTATAGAGGTGGAGGAAGAGAAAAAGGGGGTTTTGTAAGAGGTAGAGGACTAGTGGTATGTCACAACTGTCAACAACCATGACATTTTGCAAGAGAATGCCCACTTCCACTAAAAACATGTATGTATTTTCTCACATCAGATCATGACATGGAAGAATGTCCGACACTAGTAGGGAAAATCCAGGAAAAGCGGAATCAGAACAATCATAATTTTCAGTGGATTTCAGCAGAAGAAAGGGATGAAGGGAGAAACATCAATATAGTTACATGGGGAGGAGCTAAAAAAAGCAATGACACAGTAATACAAGAGCCAGTACAACACCAATGGGTGAAGAAGAATGTCAAACCAAAAAAGTAGTTTGATTCACAGAATGAGAAGGAGATATTCAAGCAAGCCAGAAAATAATTATTGAAGCCAGGCATTTCATCGACATCAACTGCGTAACATAATAAAGAATTACCAGAGTACGAGATGCCTCCATCACTAGATCACACCAAAAAACCATAGCCACTGGGACAAGTATTATTAAGGGTTTTTTTCAATCCTGTGTTAGAATACTAAATGATCCATCCTCTGTTAAAGTATTAAAAAATATGCTAGAAATATGCAGCATAGAAGCAGAAGGAAAGTTAGAACATCAAACAATCAATCACCTACATACAAGGAGGAGAACAAGTAGGGAATTCAGGTTGAATGCCAACATTGGAGATTTCAACATGGGAGATATCATACTGGAGTTAGGATCCGAAGTCAATGTATTACCCAAGAAGACATGGCAATGTATCAGAGAACCCACATTAGGATATTCACCTGTTCGGATGAAACTAGAAAATAAACATAGAGTTCTACCAATTGGAAGACTAAAAGGAGTAACAGTAGACCTGGATGGAGTACAAACTAAAGTTGACTTCGAAGTAATCGAGATAGTGGATGGCACAACACCTTATCTGACATTGTTGGGCTTGGATTGGGCATTTGAAAACTGGGCCATAATAAACTTAAATACACGGAATATGAATTCGATTCAGGATAATACAGAGTCATTTCACCATTGCACCCTTCAGAAGCAGAAATGTTCGTAGAACGTACTTTCTTGGACCTGGAGGAAATTAACTAGTTGTACAGAAAAACTGTGCGAGATGAAGATTACATGAACCTAACTGCAAATGGGATACTCAGTTGGTGAAGCATCACCTCATGTGCGTCAAAGTCAGATACGAGCTTAGAAAATTGGCAGCAGAGGTTACACGAAGTCTCCACAAGAATATGCGCAAGAGTTGACCACGTAGTAATATGGGTAGGTATGGAGATAAGGGAACCTCCCAGCTTCCATGGGGTGAATGACCTAGAAGAATTATTACATGGTACGAAGATGAAGTGTTAGAAAATCAGAGGATCTCAGCCTTGGATATAGCACTCAAGGAAACACCTGCAAGATGGTGGGGTGCGCATAAAGAAACAGTGAAAGACTGGTACCACTGTAAGTGGTTATTGCGCATTAGGTTTGGCACAGAACAAGGAAGAAACCAACTACAAAAATATGATGGACAGGGGGCACCAGTGGAACACTTGAAGAAGTGCAGAGCGATATGGAAAATGACACCACCGAAGGAATGGCCTCATCATTTTCTTCACACATTAGAAGGCATCCCAACAAACTGGTATGCATACCAAGAAATGTGCAGAGGAACTACAAGCTGGACAGTATTACAACAGAACTTTACAGTAACTTTCTCATTTGAGCATGAGAACCTCAACATAGATGCAACACTTAAACAAATCAGAGGGGTGATATTCATTAAGGAACCATAAGTTTAACTCGTGACATAGGAACAACATCAAAACAAACAGATAATGAAAGAACTATTGTCATGCTACCACGTGCAGGAAGAAGCACCAAACGAAGATGACCTATGCGATATTCAGATTGAGGAAGTTGAAGGAGAGAGAGAAGTGGAAGGTCCACCTCTAGAATCAGAAGTACTTGTTGCGTCGATCAAGGTGAAGAAAGTCAACATTGGGATAGTTGAGAACCCCAAAATGACCAACATTGGAGGCTACTGGAATGAGCAAACTGTGGAAAACATAACAGAGTTACTACGTGAGTACAACGACATGTTCCCAACAATGTTCACATAAATGAAAGGCATAGTAGGAGATATAGGAGAAATGAATATACCACTCAAAGCTGAGGCAAGAACAATCAGACAACAACCATACAGACTAAACCTGATATATAAGCAAAAAGTCAAAGCCGAAATCGATAGGATGTTAGGGGATAGAATCATAGAACCTGTAGAGGAATTGAAATGGGTAAGCCTGATGGTAGTTCAGGAGAAGAAAAAGGGGGGGATAAGAATATGTTTCGACTTGAGGAATTTGAACGATGCGTGCCTACATGACCCGTTCCCTACTCCATTCACAGATGAAGTGTTGGAGAATGTAGGAGGATGTGAAGCTTATTCATTCACTAATGGATTCTCAGGATACCATCAAATCAAGATAGCACTAGAAGACAGATACAAGATCACTTTTCCCACAGAATGGGGATCCTACCAGTATATAGTCATGTCATTTGGATTGAATAATGCACCAACAATATTTTCCAGAGTAGTTATAGTGATATTCAAGGAATTTATCCACCAATTTCTAGAGGTATCTGGACGATTGGACAATCTATAGCCTGTTGAAAGACCATGTAGGAGTGTTGAGACTGATGCTAGAAATATGCAAGCAGTGTCAGATATTGTTAAATATCAAAAAGTGAATATTTAGAACACCTTTTGGGATACTATTGGGCCATATAGTATGCAAACAAGGCTTTCTAGTAGATCCTGCTAAGATTGTCGTAATTGTTAACCTACTACCATCGAGAACAGTCCACCAATTGAGAGAGACATTGGGACACACAGGATACTACATGAAATTTATAAAGGGGTATGCATAGATCACTGCACCAATGGAGAAATTGTTAAGGAAAGACAACAAGTTTCAATGAAATGAATATTTTTAGTGCGGATTGGACACCCTCAAAGAGAAGATGGTAACCACACCAATATTGGTATTCCCAAATTGAGATAAGACGTTCCACATCCACATAGATGCATCAGCCATAACACTTGGAGCTATACTAGCACAACCAAGAGCAGGAGAATTAGACCATATGATAGCCTTTGCTAGCATAAAACTATCAGATTCAGAGCATAACTACAATACCACAGAGAGGGAAGGCTTAGCTATGGTCTACGTGCTTCAAAAGTTCATGCATTATTTATTGGGAAAACATTTCAATATGTTCATAAACCATTCAATGCTCAAATACCTCGTCAACAAGCTAGTGTTGTGAGGGTGGGGGGATTTTGTAGATGGTTATTGTTGTTCCAGGAATTTGACTTCAAAGTGATAGTCAAACCAGGAAAGTTGGATGCCAGACTTGATCACCTGTCGAGGATCACTAATGGGGAGGAACCTATGAATATAGAGGACAAATTTCCCGATGCACATATATTTTCAGTCTAGATAGCCGATGAATACTTTGCATACATCATCCAATACTTGAGTATAGGGACTGCGCCACAAGAATTCAACTTTGCATAGAAGAAAAACCTGGTATTCAGGGCTACAGACTATCAATTTATTGCAGGACACTTATACAAAATGGGTGCAGATAAAATCTTGAGAAGATGTGTTCTAGAGCATGAAAGACCAAGGATCTTAGAAGAATCCCATGAGGAAATAACAGGAGGACATTATGTAGGAAAATATACCACGCATAAGGTATTGCACATAGGACTGTGGTAGCCGACTGTTCACAGAGACTCAAAGGACTACTGCCAGAAATGTGATGCATGCCAAAGGGTTGGTAAATCGAATAAAAGGGATGAGATGCCTTTGAGACCAAAGGTAACCTTGCAATTATTTGATAAGTGGGCCATAGATTTTGTGGGACCAATTAATCCAGCAACAAAATGGACAAGAGTGAGGTACATTATAACTGTGATAGAATACTTAACAAGATGGGCAGAAGCAGCACCATTAAAATATTGCAGCGCAGAGACAACAACACACTTCTTGTTTAATCGCGTTGTTATCACACAATTTGTAATTTGATAGAAGAAAAGGTTAAAGGAGAGAAAATTGGCGTAACGGGAGATTATCCTATCATTGTCACCTCAATAGGATGTCTCTTTCTATTTAGGGTGTTAGGCCCAGGGGAGATGTCCCCGATGACCTGGGGTTTTGATAAGGCAAAGTCAAAGTGGCTAGATAAATATCCCCTCTCACAAGTCACCACCGATCAGAAAGTATGGATTTATAACCAATGAAAAGATAATATGTCAAAGTGTACCTGCCTAGAACAAAGAAACAAGAAACTAGATATATTTGCTAGTACACTTGCTGGTTAGCACTTTATAAAACCATGGACTTTCTTGAGAAACGAAATTTGTTGAATATGATGAAGTAAACAAAATTTTTATAACAATAATCTTTATAGAGCAATACTTCACATTAAACACCTTGAAAATAGCTTCAAAATGACTAAGAATCATTAACCATTGAAATCATAATACTAGCATTTGATAGAATCAAATAAGACAAGGTATAAATCAGCCTTTTCAGTTGCTTTTATGAGATTTTAATGCTACATATAATGGTTGTATCTTAATTTAGTAACAACAACAATATTGTTAGTAGGTTAGGCTATTATAGGGTTAGGAATAGTTAGTAGGAAGCTCAAAAAATAGGTTTTGAAGTTTGTTCTAATCAATCACTCAAAAGAGGGCTTAGACTAGTGCTTTTAGGGAAAATGGAGTCAATAATGCAACAAAAAATCTTGAAGGAAAATGATAATGGCAGAGTTAAAGACAAGAGAGATTGATGTATTGGAGTGTTGGTAACCCAAGGCTCCAATTATCCAACCCTAAGGGGAAACTAACTACTAAGGTGTAGGTAACCCTAGGCATTAGTAGATTTCCTCCCTCTCTAACTCAATGATGAAGAAAAAATGGCTAATATGAAGCAATGGATACTAAGGTGTTTCAATGGCAAGGCCTTAACTCATGCTTCAAGAAAAATGGCCTTTTGACAAGATCTAGTAGGTGAAGGCTTTTGAAGCTAGGACAATAACATGTGCTAGTCTTCCTAGGGTTTAATCAAGAAATTTCATAATCTTNAATGTAAATGCAAGATAAATAAAACTATAACCATTCAATTAAGAAGAATTGCAGAAAATCCACTTACATACATCAAGAATTCATCAAGAAGAACCCTAGTTGAACACATCCACCAAGAAATTTGCCAAAATAATCCAAAATAAGCCTCCTTCAATAAGTGCACCTAAAATTCCATACAAGAAACCCTAAAGAGGGTGCAAATTTCAGTCCTCACAAGTGTGAGTGAAATATGATGAAAAATAAGAGTGATTTTCCCCTTATTTATACAATTACAACGACCATAATTAGGTAAAAAAGGCCGACATGGTCTACTACACATAATATCCATATTTTACATTAAATTTCATAATTAAACCCTAAAATAAGTTGTAAAGGTGATTCCATGCCCTTTTAGGGTGACACTAGGCCCCTTTTGGGAAACATTGGCCTCTTGGAGCAAAACGTTATGCCTCCATGGGCCTCAGAAACCTGCCACACATGCCACTTGGCACACAATTGCCTCCAAAACATACAAAACATTGGGTGACATCATGGGTGACCTGGGTGATTTCATGGGCCTTCCAAGGCCTACATCATTGTGGAAATGTCACAACCCCCCTGGGTCTAGGCCTGTCAGGTTGTCCCTGGTGAAACGTCCTCGTATCTCTCTGGTGCAATCCCCTGATCTGTCTCTACCCTTGGATGGGGTCTCAGCATCTATCTGGTGGGATTTTATCCCTATGGAGGTCCAAAATAATCATCCCCCCATATGTACCTTTCCATCGAGTGTGGCCCTGCAACATCAACAAATACTCCCTCCATGGTCTCATAAATCACAAGGATCATAGAAATGTCAATCACATCTAATAATCAAGTTATTTAAACATGTGCATGAAAACCCCTTTACCCGAACAAGTGATCAAAGACGTTATGCTATTCTACAAGCCAGGTTTGGAGGGAATGCTAGGACGTCCTATTGGTCTAGTGCTCATTGGATATGGGATGTTACTGGGTGAAGACAAATCTAGGCCATGTGAGTGGATGAGGTTGTAAGGGATGTTTGGGCAATGGCTGGAATGATAGTAGGGAAATGTATGGCTAACATGTGGGTTCCTCTGAAGAGGGTGAGTTTCACCTTGTCATGGATGCAAATGTTTCCAAGCCCATTCATGCCTTTTATCTTTTATTCTTATTGATTTTTCTTTCAAGCGACTAGTTAGGGGACACTTCCCTAGCATGGTGACCAGTGGTGGCAATGTTACCCACAATAATTTCACGGAAATGAGAAGGTTGGCTCATGATGAGACCCCCTTTCTCTTGGATATGCCACCAAGAGCCACTACCCTGGCATGGTGACCAATTGTTGGTAGTGACATACCGCCACATGCCCATGGACCTAATAGGTTGGCTCTTGATGAGACCCCCTATCCTCCAACTAGGTCTTGATTTATTATTTTTTATGGGTCCCTTTGTTTCTTGCTGAGAATATTTTTATTGCTTTCTCAGGGATCCCTGGGTGAAGCATCTCAAGGTTTCATTCTTTTGTCTTTTGTCTTTTTCCAACTACTTTTACCCTCTGGGCCTTTAGCCCCTTCTTCCCACAAGGCAAGGTACAACCCTTAGATATTTTCCCAACCCAATTCTAAGACCATTGCAATGGGGTGGATGAGCAGGAAAAATATGGAAAGTGGTATGTATGGTGGGGATAGATGATGACCTTTCATGAATCCCCCCAGTGGAAACTCAAACCCTATGGGTACCTGCTTAATAGGGAATGCTATCATTCCCCCTAGGTTTGGTCAAGCGGAAAGGCATAAGGTCCAAGCACACATTAGAAGAAAAAAGAATTAAATGCACATATCCAAAGGTTTTGTGGATTAGAGTGACACATACCATGATACCCAGACTCATTACCTCATGAAGAAAGACCCATTTCTGTTGCAATACTAGGCCAATGTGATGGATGTTGCTGCTGCTAACAAAGTGGAGGCGCTGAAGAAGAAAAGGATGGGCCCTCCAGGGGCATGCTCAAGTCGATCTGTTTCTCGGTACTCCATGTATAGGACCCGTGGGCCTTGAGTCATAATCTCCTTAGTTATCCCTAGGCTAGGGGATAACACACGTGATCACTAGATTTGGATGCCCAAGGATTTTGATGAGTGACCAAGGTACTCACTTCATTAACAACACTATTAGAGCTATGACTAAGGAGTTTGAAGTTTATCATCAAAAGAGTACACCATATCACCCTCAAGAAAATGGAATAGTGGAAGCCTTTAACAAAATCCTCGAGAATGCAATGACAAATATATGCAACGTTAAGAGGGACAATTGGGACTTGAAGATACCAACAATACTATGGGCATACAAGAACACATGCAAAAATTTGACAGGATAGACACCATTCAGATTGGCGTATGGACATGAAACAATGGTTCCATTAGAATTTTTGGTACCTAGTCTATGCATAGCAACAATTAAAAACATGATAGAACGAGGCATAGTACACGAAAAGATAAATTAGTTGATGATCATGGAGGAAGACAGGATTGTAGCAGGGTTTCATCAAGAAGTACAAAAAGCAAGGGACAAATCTTGGCATGATAGACACATCAAAATCAAGAATTTCAAAGAAGGAGACTTAGTCTTGTTGTATGACAGTAAATATCTTCAGCACCCAAGAAAAATCAGAATGCATTGGTTAGGACCATACGAAGTAAAGATTGTCACAGATGGGGGAGCTATACATTTGAAGGATTTAGGAGGAACAAAACTCAGAGGGATGATCAATGGGAGTCGACTGAAGATGTATAGGGACAGTCGCCCCCCAACACTTGATAAAAATAAATACAAAATAAAAAAAACAGAGGGGTTACCGCGTCGTACATCAAAAGATATCAACAAATGTGTAGTGCACCGAAAACAGAATGAGTGCACACACCTGAAAATTATAGCACGACAGAGAAAGGACCAACAGTCACTAAAAGTCATAAATAATGGAAATCACGGGTACGATAAATAAGTGCCAACGGACAGAGGGTACCAAAATTAAATGAAAAGAATGATGGACGGGATGCCACATTAATCACGCCAAATTGAGACAACAAGGGAAATCAATGGAAAGTACGCGGGAAGAGCTGGTTCATTTAAAATATGATTTATGTAATGTCTTAGAGAAGTTTCACCTGATTTCTATATAAGAGAAGCACGCTAGGATTGAAAGGGTTATTGTGAAATTGAGAAAAGCACGGAGCAATAGAGGATACATAGTTTTGTTCCTGAGTCTACACTTAAGGCTGTAAAGTGTAGAGTCTAAGCATATGAAGTGAGTGAAAGGAAAAAGGGGGAAGAAACAACTTCAGGGGATGAGGCTATAGCCAATCTCTGAGTTGTCTTTGTCTAGCTTCTAAATATTCTTGAGTGTTGATATCCCATTCGATGGTGGTCCATGAACATTCGAGCTCTGTCCGGGTGATGGCAGTCTTAAGTATGGTATCAGAAAGATTCAAAGCGATGTTGGTTTGATTCGATAGGCCGGGTTCGATGTTGGGTTGTCTTACGATGGGTACAGTCATGGGGAGGACAGATATTTTAAAAGAGGGTTGATGTTTTAAAGTGCTTATTTCAATTTTAGATTATACGAGGAAAATTCAGTGAAGCCAAACGAAGGGTTTAACAAAATTGAAGGCCATTTTCCGTAACTGAGTTAAAATCTTGAAACCGAGTGTGAAAACATAGAGCTGTCAACAATGTGGGGCATCAATTTCAGAGGAATCCCACACTGTAGTAGAAGAAGAAAGGAAAGGAATATCTTGATGAAAGCATATAATGTAGAGATCTAAGTAATTCACATGTCTTGTACCTGCTAGTATTCGATATAGAGGAAAAACTGTAAATAACTAGATAACTAGAACCTGATCACCGCAGTAGAAGTTATACTAAATTGTAGCTAAAAATTCATCAAAGACGTATATGTAAAAAATGACATGAAGCATGAAATAACAGAGGAAAACACATAACTCAATCTTGACAAAATATGGAGTCTTCAATTCACTTTGTATTAATCCTGGATAAAAAGAACTTTCTCTATTACAATCGACCCTCAAAAAAAAAAAATCCCCCATTTTATCTCTTCCTCAATGTATATTTAAACAAACTTTTGAACATTTAGAATTCCGATCGTTCTGGAAACTTGTCAGTTACAAATAAAAAAATGGAGTGTTTCATCTCCTCATCTTTGTCTTCCCTCGTAAGGCTAAAGCACCTTCCTTTCTCTGCTCTTCCAGCTCCAGAAATAGAACGGGTTGACATATGTCATTATCTAGCACCAGAAACCTGCCCCTTCGCCTGGTCGATGCAAATGACACACCTTTCCACCAACTGGGCTATCAACCTGGAAGGCTCTGCTTGGTTGCTTGCCTAAAAGGTGTAACAACTCTTCGCCAACTGTGGAAACCTTTTCCCTACTTGTCAGTCTTCCATGATGATAGATCATAATTGTAAACTTGGTTGTACTAGCCATTTGTCCACTTGGACCATATCAACCCGGCTTATCTGGGATATCTCCACTTGCTCTTTCTCCATGTTTTATTTGATGTCCAGGAGGTCTTTAGCTATATTGATTTTTCCCAACGTCTCAACACTTCCTTCCTTATCAAGGTCTAATAAACTTTTACTTATCAAGGTGATCATTTCCTCACAAAAATTCATTAGCTCTCCCCCTGCCTTCCTTATCAAGGTCTAACAAACTTATACTTATCAAGGTGAACGTTTCCTCACAAGAATTCATCACTTCATTAGCTCTCCCCCTGCTTTCTGATATATTCATCTCCCAAACCTTCAACAAGAAATTCTCTCTAGTTTTTTCTACGATGGATAATTTGGAGCTCCCGACAATTTATAGATTGCTTGCAAATTTTTTGGCCTAAAAGTCCCAATCGTTACCTTCTGTTCATTGATAATCGTCCTGGTCGAGATGTCCACATGGTCCAGCGCCCACTTGATCATATAACAATAGGGAAGAAGATGGGGCCTCACTGAAATTTTGTGCATCTTTGCTTGAGCGGCGATTTTGTATTTGGTTGATAAGTCATCCTTCTCATTGTCACTAGAATCATCCAAACAATTTACTGACTCAGATTGCAAAATGTTGGAAACGTATGACTAGGTCTTGACAGAATTAATGCTTCCGGGCGAGGTATCAGAAACAATGTCTGAACCTTGACTTGAACTCTCAGTAGCTATCTTAGTCCTTTTTCGTGGAGCCATGATAGAGAAACCTGCAACTGGACCTCTTGTCAAAAAAAATGAAAAACATAAACAACGGTTATCCTGGTGAAATGGTTATGCGCAAATAGGAATGAAAACTGAAACAATGAAGGAAAAACTCTCTATCTTGGTCATTTTAACCCATGGGTGTCCTTGCCAAGATAACGGTCAAATCAATTAATAGAAAGATTTAAAAGTAAAAATTATATCTTACTATCTGTCACCTTACTGCAATTCAAATAAATTCCATAAATGCTTGACGAGTCGTAACATTGAAAAATGTAGGATCATTCAAGACTTCATCCGTAAACCGCATGTGTTAAATTTTGTTTAAGGAACTAATTAATCTGGTTTAGTTCTTTCAATTTGGTGCACTTAGTTGCTAATCCCCTTTTCGATGCTCCCCACATCGGGTGTTTTCGCTCCTAGCCATTGAACCTCAAAAATGCAAAATCACGATGATGCGACCTAATAGATTAGAAGTGATTTGACTTAATCCTTTTAATTAATGCATGCTTAATTAAAGAAAATCGTGACTTCGTGGATTAGGGTTACGAAGGTGCTGCCCTTTGGGAAAACAATCGTCGAGTCACGAAATCACGATAGTGACTAACTAGGGTTTAAAGTGACTTGTTCTTGATACTGACCTGGGTAACTTTAATACAACTTCGTGACTTCGCAAGTCGTGTTAGAAAAACAGGACCACGGAGCAATAAAATAAAACAAATGNCTATCATTCCCCCTAGGTTTGGTCAAGCGGAAAGGCATAAGGTCCAAGCACACATTAGAAGAAAAAAGAATTAAATGCACATATCCAAAGGTTTTGTGGATTAGAGTGACACATACCATGATACCCAGACTCATTACCTCATGAAGAAAGACCCATTTCTGTTGCAATACTAGGCCAATGTGATGGATGTTGCTGCTGCTAACAAAGTGGAGGCGCTGAAGAAGAAAAGGATGGGCCCTCCAGGGGCATGCTCAAGTCGATCTGTTTCTCGGTACTCCATGTATAGGACCCGTGGGCCTTGAGTCATAATCTCCTTAGTTATCCCTAGGCTAGGGGATAACACACGTGATCACTAGATTTGGATGCCCAAGGATTTTGATGAGTGACCAAGGTACTCACTTCATTAACAACACTATTAGAGCTATGACTAAGGAGTTTGAAGTTTATCATCAAAAGAGTACACCATATCACCCTCAAGAAAATGGAATAGTGGAAGCCTTTAACAAAATCCTCGAGAATGCAATGACAAATATATGCAACGTTAAGAGGGACAATTGGGACTTGAAGATACCAACAATACTATGGGCATACAAGAACACATGCAAAAATTTGACAGGATAGACACCATTCAGATTGGCGTATGGACATGAAACAATGGTTCCATTAGAATTTTTGGTACCTAGTCTATGCATAGCAACAATTAAAAACATGATAGAACGAGGCATAGTACACGAAAAGATAAATTAGTTGATGATCATGGAGGAAGACAGGATTGTAGCAGGGTTTCATCAAGAAGTACAAAAAGCAAGGGACAAATCTTGGCATGATAGACACATCAAAATCAAGAATTTCAAAGAAGGAGACTTAGTCTTGTTGTATGACAGTAAATATCTTCAGCACCCAAGAAAAATCAGAATGCATTGGTTAGGACCATACGAAGTAAAGATTGTCACAGATGGGGGAGCTATACATTTGAAGGATTTAGGAGGAACAAAACTCAGAGGGATGATCAATGGGAGTCGACTGAAGATGTATAGGGACAGTCGCCCCCCAACACTTGATAAAAATAAATACAAAATAAAAAAAACAGAGGGGTTACCGCGTCGTACATCAAAAGATATCAACAAATGTGTAGTGCACCGAAAACAGAATGAGTGCACACACCTGAAAATTATAGCACGACAGAGAAAGGACCAACAGTCACTAAAAGTCATAAATAATGGAAATCACGGGTACGATAAATAAGTGCCAACGGACAGAGGGTACCAAAATTAAATGAAAAGAATGATGGACGGGATGCCACATTAATCACGCCAAATTGAGACAACAAGGGAAATCAATGGAAAGTACGCGGGAAGAGCTGGTTCATTTAAAATATGATTTATGTAATGTCTTAGAGAAGTTTCACCTGATTTCTATATAAGAGAAGCACGCTAGGATTGAAAGGGTTATTGTGAAATTGAGAAAAGCACGGAGCAATAGAGGATACATAGTTTTGTTCCTGAGTCTACACTTAAGGCTGTAAAGTGTAGAGTCTAAGCATATGAAGTGAGTGAAAGGAAAAAGGGGGAAGAAACAACTTCAGGGGATGAGGCTATAGCCAATCTCTGAGTTGTCTTTGTCTAGCTTCTAAATATTCTTGAGTGTTGATATCCCATTCGATGGTGGTCCATGAACATTCGAGCTCTGTCCGGGTGATGGCAGTCTTAAGTATGGTATCAGAAAGATTCAAAGCGATGTTGGTTTGATTCGATAGGCCGGGTTCGATGTTGGGTTGTCTTACGATGGGTACAGTCATGGGGAGGACAGATATTTTAAAAGAGGGTTGATGTTTTAAAGTGCTTATTTCAATTTTAGATTATACGAGGAAAATTCAGTGAAGCCAAACGAAGGGTTTAACAAAATTGAAGGCCATTTTCCGTAACTGAGTTAAAATCTTGAAACCGAGTGTGAAAACATAGAGCTGTCAACAATGTGGGGCATCAATTTCAGAGGAATCCCACACTGTAGTAGAAGAAGAAAGGAAAGGAATATCTTGATGAAAGCATATAATGTAGAGATCTAAGTAATTCACATGTCTTGTACCTGCTAGTATTCGATATAGAGGAAAAACTGTAAATAACTAGATAACTAGAACCTGATCACCGCAGTAGAAGTTATACTAAATTGTAGCTAAAAATTCATCAAAGACGTATATGTAAAAAATGACATGAAGCATGAAATAACAGAGGAAAACACATAACTCAATCTTGACAAAATATGGAGTCTTCAATTCACTTTGTATTAATCCTGGATAAAAAGAACTTTCTCTATTACAATCGACCCTCAAAAAAAAAAAATCCCCCATTTTATCTCTTCCTCAATGTATATTTAAACAAACTTTTGAACATTTAGAATTCCGATCGTTCTGGAAACTTGTCAGTTACAAATAAAAAAATGGAGTGTTTCATCTCCTCATCTTTGTCTTCCCTCGTAAGGCTAAAGCACCTTCCTTTCTCTGCTCTTCCAGCTCCAGAAATAGAACGGGTTGACATATGTCATTATCTAGCACCAGAAACCTGCCCCTTCGCCTGGTCGATGCAAATGACACACCTTTCCACCAACTGGGCTATCAACCTGGAAGGCTCTGCTTGGTTGCTTGCCTAAAAGGTGTAACAACTCTTCGCCAACTGTGGAAACCTTTTCCCTACTTGTCAGTCTTCCATGATGATAGATCATAATTGTAAACTTGGTTGTACTAGCCATTTGTCCACTTGGACCATATCAACCCGGCTTATCTGGGATATCTCCATGTTTTATTTGATGTCCAGGAGGTCTTTAGCTATATTGATTTTTCCCAACGTCTCAACACTTCCTTCCTTATCAAGGTCTAATAAACTTTTACTTATCAAGGCGATCATTTCCTCACAAAAATTCATTAGCTCTCCCCCTGCCTTCCTTATCAAGGTCTAACAAACTTATACTTATCAAGGTGAATGTTTCCTCACAAGAATTCATCACTTCATTAGCTCTCCCCCTGCTTTCTGATATATTCATCTCCCAAACCTTCAACAAGAAATTATCTCTAGTTTTTTCTACGATGGATAATTTGGAGCTCCCGACAATTTATAGATTGCTTGCAAATTTTTTGGCCTAAAAGTCCCAATCGTTACCTTTTGTTCGTTGATAATCGTCCTGGTCGAGATGTCCACATGGTCCAGTGCCCACTTGATCATATAACAATAGGGAAGAAGATGGGGCCTCACTGAAATTTTGTGCATCTTTGCTTGAGCTACGATTTTGTATTTGGTTGATAAGTCATCCTTCTCATTGTCACTAGAATCATCCAAACAATTTACTGACTCAGATTGCAAAATGTTGGAAACATATGACTAGGTCTTGACAGGATTAATACTTCCGGGCGAGGTATCAGAAACAATGTCTGAACCTTGACTTGAACTCTCAGCAGCTATCTTAGTCCTTTTTCGTGGAGCCATGATAGAGAAACCTGCAACTGGACCTCTTGTCAAAAAAAATGAAAAACATAAACAACGGTTATCCTGGTGAAATGGTTATGCGCAAATAGGAATGAAAACTGAAACAATGAAGGAAAAACTCTCTATCTTGGTCATTTTAACCCATGGGTGTCCTTGCCAAGATAACGGTCAAATCAATTAATAGAAAGATTTAAAAGTAAAAATTATATCTTACTATCTGTCACCTTACTGCAATTCAAATAAATTCCATAAATGCTTGACGAGTCGTAACATTGAAAAATGTAGGATCATTCAAGACTTCATCCGTAAACCGCATGTGTTAAATTTTGTTTAAGGAACTAATTAATCTGGTTTAGTTCTTTCAATTTGGTGCACTTAGTTGCTAATCCCCTTTTCGATGCTCCCCACATCGGGTGTTTTCGCTCCTAGCCATTGAACCTCAAAAATGCAAAATCACGATGATGCGACCTAATAGATTAGAAGTGATTTGACTTAATCCTTTTAATTAATGCATGCTTAATTAAAGAAAATCGTGACTTCGTGGATTAGGGTTACGAAGGTGCTGCCCTTTGGGAAAACAATCGTCGAGTCACGAAATCACGATAGTGACTAACTAGGGTTTAAAGTGACTTGTTCTTGATACTGACCTGGGTAACTTTAATACAACTTCGTGACTTCGCAAGTCGTGTTAGAAAAACAGGACCACGGAGCAATAAAATAAAACAAATG
>JZKD02S2028169.1:0-23096 GCA_000966675.3 Picea glauca
TGTTGATTTCCCCCATCAGATGAGGAAATGTCTGTTGAATTTGGCCTTGGGTGAGCCACTTGCCTTGGTGCAGGAGTTGCCCTTCTTTGACAACACGATAAAGATGAAACCTTTGTTGGTGAATGAACTTGACTTGTGTTTCCATGATCTGATCATTGAATGCTTGTTCCATGCAGTCATGGTTGAGTTTTGCTGGTGTCAATTGTTTTACTACCTCTAAGGTTTCCAATAATGTTGGAAACTATGGTTGAAGGAGGTCCACATTAAACAGTATGTGCAAGCCAAAGAAGGGGGGAATATTGAGATCAAAATAATTGCCACCCACATCCTTGGTGATGGTGTAAGATCCATAGAGGAGTGAGTGAAGCTTCTGATGGGGGCCTATAATGCATTTTTTCTGCAAGTGAAAACAAAATTTATCTTCCACCTGAAACTTGTGTGGCACTTGATGTTGATCATGGCGTTACTTGTACCTGGAATTGGACTTCTCAAAAATATCTTGAACCTGTTAGAGGATGTGATGGATTCATTCAATGAACCGGGTGGATTTTTCAGATTTGATTTTCACATGGGATGATTCTTTCTGTGTGGACGCAAGGGGTAGTGCAACATCCATGGGACCCAATGATTGAAATCTCAACCCCACCTGAAATGGTTTGTGGTCGGTTGAGATATGTATGGCTTTGTTGTAACTATGTTGAACATAGGGAAGAATCTCATCCCATATGTTTGGATTCTTGGAATTGTAAATGTGCAAAATATGCATGATCATCCTATTGACGACCTCAGTTTGTCCATCTATTTGGGAGTGGAAGGTTGTGGATTTCGTGAGCTTGGTGTCCAACCATGACCAGAGGCTCGACTAGAATGTGTTGAGGAACTAGTTTTCCGGATTTGATAAAATGGTTTGTGGTATCCCAAAATGTACCCACACTCATTCAAAGAAGAGCTTGGTAATGGCCTCTATTGTGATTCTCTTATTGTAAGAGACCAAAATTTCCATCTTGGAAAATCAATCAACAACCATGAAAACACGGTCATTTCCTTGCTTGGTTGAAGAGAATCCCGAATTGTAGTCCATTGAGATGGGTTCCCAGGGCCGATTAGGAGTAGTAAGAGGGTTGTACATGCCTTGTTTCTTAATGGTTGGTTTCGTAATGGCACAAACCGTGCAAGACTTGATATACTTGCTGACATCTTGTTGGAGTTTCGACCAATAGAAATGTTGTTGTAGAACTGTCGCTATCTTCTCTATGTTGAAGTGTCCTGCCTACCAACTGTAGTGAGATTACCAAATCAAATTCGTGTGCTCACTTGATGGAGCACAAAGATGGACCAGATGACATAATAACCCATCCTGCATGTGAAAATAAGTGACAAGAATGCTTGTGCCTAGTGTCTGGTAGGTAGTGGCGAAGTCAAGATCTCACTCATAGATTTGCGTCCATCCGAAGGTGTCATGTTTGCATGAGTGTAGCATCGTGGTTATTGCAAAAAATGGAGGTTGGCTGAGGCAGTCAGTGAGATAGTTGGTGCTCTCTGTCTTATACTTGATGTTGATATGGAACTGTTGCAAGTATGTAGACCACTTTTGATGGTGATCATTTTGAAATTTTTCTTGTGTTTGCATAAACTGTAGAGGCTTATGATCAATGTGTATGAATGTATCCTTCCCAAGAATGTAATTCCTCCACTGGCGGTAGGCTTGTACAATGGAGTACATCTATTTTTTGTAAGTGGGGTAGTTACAAACTATATCTGATAGTGTCTCACTATGATAGGACATGAGATGTCCATGTTGAGTTAGAACTATGCCCACAACATAGTTTGAATAATATGTCTCAATCTAAAATGGTTTATGTAGGTCAGGTAATGAGATCACTGGGATTGAGAAAAAGTTTTTCTTCAAATCATCAAACTCTTTCTATTATGACTATCCCCACATGAATTTTTCCTTTCCATCACCCCTGGTCACTTGAATAAGGTCCCATGCAGTGTGGGAGAATCCCAACATGAACTTGTGATAGAAATTAGCAAGGCATAAGAAACTATGGAGCTCCGTGAGTGTGGTCAGGGTTGGCCAGTCACATATGACCTAGATTTTGGCTGGATCGACATGCACGCCATGCTCATCAATAATGTATCATAGGTAATGGACCTTGTTCATGTCGAAGGAGCATTTATCCAATTTTTCATATAACTTGTGTTGTCATAGAGTGTGCAGAACCTACTGAATGTGTTGCAAGTATTCCACCCAATTCTTGTTTAAGATGATGATTTCATCCAAATACACTACCAAAAAATAATTGTTGAAATTATGCAAGATATCATCCATCATACTCATGAAAGTTGTTGGGAAAATTTTCAAGCCAAAGGGCATGACCAACCATTCAAAAAGACCTTCTTTGGACTTGAAGGCAGTCTTCCATACATCGGTATGCTCTATTGGAACCTGATAGTAGCCAGACTTCAAATCAATATTACTAAATTATTTTCCCCCCTTGAGCTCGTCAAGGAGATCATCAATTGGGGGAATCGGGTATCAGTTTCTGACTGTGATTTTATTTAGGGCACAATAATCAATGCAAAGTCTCAAGGACCCATATTGCTTTTGCACAAGCACGATTGGGCTTCAACAAGGTGATGAAATTGGGAGGAAGTTAGCATTTTCAATAATATCTTGGATATGGTGCTTGATTTCCTCATTTTCTGATAGAGAACGATGATATAATATCCCATTCGATAGCGATGCGTTGGGGGTTAGATCGATTCACTGCTTGACCTGATGGTGCAAAGGTACCCCAATGGATGAGGAGAATATGTCTTTGTATTCTACCATGGCATTATCCACTTGTTTGTTGCATGTAGATACCTGTCATAGAGGCCATGGATGTGGATGCATCCTTCCACTCACTCTAAGAGAGAATCATGAAGAATAAAAACTTCTCGTTCTGATAGATGACCTTCTTTCATTGCTTGGTAGAGATCAAGGAAATGGCGGTAGATGGGACTACCTATGGTATCCTGTGTAATCTCTTTTCCAAAGTAAATAAGGTTGGCCCAAAAATATAGCATGATGTTTCCATAAATAAGGTTGTCCCAAAAGAACATCAAAAACTTCAAGGGGGGCAGAGAAATCACACAATACCTCATCTTTAAAGGGATTGATTTCGTAGGCTAGGTGACACTACTGGTTGATGTGGAGAATGCTCCCTTGGAGGATCCACCCGATGGTGTATGGTTGCGGGTGTGCTGATGTCGGTAGAGCCAACTGCTTGATGACCTTTACTGAGATCAGGTTCTTCTCAATACCACTATCAATGATGAAGTATAACGGAGTACCCTTCACCCAAATTTGTGAATGAAAAAGGTGTTCACCTTCCTTTGGTTCATCAGGTTCTTCGGGATGGACCTTGGTTGATCCAGGTGGATATCAGTGACCACCCACCTATTCCACTGGCTTGAAAAAAAGTTTTCCACCTTGGCATTTTTTCAGCAGTTTTTCAGGTTCCAAATTTCTGGGGCCGTTTTGAGGCCCTAAACGATGTTTTCTGGGGATTTGGGGCCCAAGTGATTTGGGGCCTAATATTTGAAAATTTTTCTTATTGGTTAGAAATTTCCAATGGCCTATCGTGTGACTAAAACAAATATCGTATGAAAAAGTTAGGACCCCAGGAAGTTGATGTACTAACTTACCCAAACGGGGCGCACATGACTTTTGTCGCTTCATCTCCTAGGGATAGGTTTTTGGATGTTTAAGATTTTTGAAATTCTTGTTTATTGTAAAAAGACCTTCAAAGCCTCATTGTAACCATCTTATTTCAAATGAGCATAGTCGTCACATCTCTTCCATCTAGCTATTTTTCTATTGCATTTTACAGTTTCAACTTATTTCCTTATTGAATAGAAAAACAATTTTACTATATATCTGTTGTTCTGTGTTAAGCATATTTTAATAATATATATTCATTTTGTTCTTCACATAAAATCTAGATCAGTGGTATCAAAGTAGTCTTCTCCTTTTTTTCTTAATGCATGTCCCCAACAAGGTCAGGGTACAAAGAATTGGGTCTCGAGCTTGTTTCTCTTGAGAAGAAAATATCTCGCACGCCCAAGCAAACTCTCATGGAACGAGAAAATAAATATGAAGGGACATGAGATCATTTCAAAATGTTGCTTGAGGAATCCCTCACACAACAGAGGAACGATATGATGGATAGTTTCTTTCAAATCTTTCGGCGGCTAACAACAAGCGACACATATTCCTCGAGTGGAGGCACCACCCCCTTCAAGGTACAAATCAACTTCGATGTTCCTATATTTGAAGGTCAGATAGACGCAGATGCCATAGAAAAATGTTTTAATCTAATAGAAGGGTATTTTTCTGTCCATAAATTTTAGAATAGAGAAAATATTACCTTTGCGCTCCTCAAAGTTGTTCCCCATGTCAACGATTGGTGGGAAACTTTCTGTGCAAAAAAGGAAACAGATGAAACCTCATTATTTACAGTCCTGACAACCTAGGAATCCTTCAGGGATTCTACTAAGGAACAATACTAACCTGTTATAAGTTATGATGACTTTTATACCAAATGGACCACACTGCGACAAGAAAGAGACCAAGCAGTGCCAGAGTTCACAAATATCTTCCATACCTTGCCCACCAAGTTGGGTATCAAAGATTTGGAGTGACATATAGTGAACAAGTATCACAGTGCTCTACATAGATACATCCATACCAAAATGAAATTTATGTAGATCTCATCCTTGGGTGCAGCTGACCCATCTTCCCTACAAATCGAGTAGAAGCTCAAACAAAATATGCAACGATTTGGGCCTGGGAACCCGACACAACAAAATCCAGGAAAGGGTGGCCCCAACCCATAGAAAAAAGGACAAAGAAAATATGGACAATATTAGGACAAGAAGTCCAAGACACAAGAAAATAAGGACACCGGAAAGATAAAGAAATATACCAGGAAGTGGTGCAACTTCCATAGGAGCCCTTGGCATAACACTATTGACTGTCGCTCAAAGAAGTCATTGGAGGCCGAAGTGAAAGCCTCTGAATCAAATGAGGGTTCTAAATCTGAGTCAGAACTAGAAAGGGGAAGATAGATCATTGACGTGGAATCAAGTTCCATCATTTTTACCACGAAGCTCCAGCCCGGTGAGCCAGACAATCCATAAGAATGAGAGAGCCTCTTTAATTCATAGATGTGGGTAAAAGGAATCCCGCTACACTTTATTTTTGATAGTGGTAGCTAGAAGAACCTCATATCAACTGAGGTCGTCAAGTGGTTGGCCCTAATGACAATGTCGCACCCACAACCCTACACCATTGGATGGCTCCGCCAAGGAAGCGATATCTGCATAAGCCAACAGTGTCAACTGTCGTATGACATCAATCCCTTCAAAGATGAGGTATGATTCTAGGCCAACCTTATTTATGGAAACGTCATGTTGTATGTGATTGTAGGCCAACCTTATTTATGGAAACATCATGTTGTATATGATTCTAGGCCTCGTAGTGTTATTATTACTTTGAACAATAAATTGTACAGGATACTCGAGGCATTCCCTCCTAGTGATATTTCATTGATCTCTTCCAAGCAATAAAGGAAGGTGATCTCTCAGACCAGAAAATTTGTCTTCTTCATGATTCACTCTTAGAGTGAACGAAATATCACAGCCACATCCAGGGCCTCTGTGATCGATCTCTCCACACAACATAAGCAAGTGGATAAGTTCATGGAAGAATAATCAGATACCTTATCCTCTCCTACCGGGGTACCTCTGCACTTCTAGGTCAAGTATCCCATCGATATGACCCCAGTCGCATCGCTACCCAATGGGCTAGTCTACCATCGATCTCTATTATAAAACGTGGAGATCAAGAGGCAGATCCAAGAAATGCTCCACAAGGGGAAAATCAGTCCCATCTCATCGCCTTGTGGTATCAAATCGTGCTGGTGCAGAAGAAAGATGAGACCTGGAGACTCTGCATTGATTATTGGGCACTAAATATAATCACATTCTGAAACCAAAACCTGATTCCTTGAATAGATGACCTCCTTGAACAGCTCATGGGGGCCAAATAACTTAGTAAGATTGATATGAAGTCTGGCTACCACCAGGTCCCAATAGAATAGACAGATGTATGGAATATTGCCTTCAAGTCAAAAGAAGGTATTTTTGAATGGTTGGTCATTCCCTTTGGTTTGAAAAATGCTCCAACAAATTTTATGAGGATGATGGACTATATCCTATGACCTTTCACCAATAATTTGTAGTGGTGTATCGAGATTGCATCCTCATATACAAAAATACTTGGGTGGAACACTTGCATCATATTCAGCATGTTTTGCACACCCTGCGACAACACAAACTATATGCAAACTTGGAAAAATTATCCTTCGGCATGGACATGGTCCATTACCTAGGATACATCGTTGATCAGCATGGTGTGCATGTGGATCCATATGATATCCATGTCATCCGTGACTGGCCAGCCCCAACCACACTCACTGAGCTTCGAATCTTCTTGGGCCTCACCAATTTCTATCACAGGTTCATGTTGGAATTCTCTCATATCACATGGGACCTCAGCCAAGTAAACAGGGGTGGTGGTATGGAAACATTTGTGTGGGGTCTATCCCAACAATAAGCCTTCGATGAATTGAATAATATTTTGTGCTCATCCTTAGTAATTTCATTACCAGACCTACAACATCACTTTGAGATCAATATAGATGCTTCAGACTATGTTGTGGGCGTTGTTAGCACTCAACACAACCACCCCGTTATATATCATAGTGTGACACTATCAGATGTTGTTTGTAATAACCCTACTTATGACAAAGAAATGTAATGGATTGTGCAATCCTGCTTCCAGTGGAGACATTACATTCTTGGGAAGGAGACAATTATCCATACTGATCACAAGGCACTATAGTTCATGCAGACCCAAGGAAAATTGCAGAAATACCGCCATCAAAAGTGGTCAACATACTTACAACAATTCCACCTCAACATCAAGTATAAAACATGAAGTACCAACTGAGTTTTTGACTACCTCAATCGACCTCTAGTCATGACACTCACAACAGTTCTAGTCTCTTGCGGCCATGAGACCTCTAGATGGCCCCACCTCTATGTGAAAGACCTTAACTTCTCCACCACCTACCAAATGTTGGGCGCCAACTCAATGGTCACTAATTTCCATCTTCAGGACGGGTTGTTGTGCCACCTGGTCCATCTGTGCGTTCCATCAAGCGAGTGTGCAAAGTTGATTTAGGAAGCTCACTACAGTCAGGTGGCAAGATACTTTGGCATCGAAAAGACACTGGCAGTGTTGCAAAAACATTTCTACTGGATTAAACTTCAACAGGATGTCGACAAGTATATCAGGTCCTAAACCACCTGTGCTATTTCCAAATTGACCACTAAAAAATAGGGCCTGTACACCCTTCTTCCCATGCCTAAGAGGCCATGGGAATCCATCTCAATGGACTGCATGTTGGGCCTCCCATCCACCAAGAAGGGAAATGAATGTGTTTTTGTGGTTGTTGATCATTTTTCCAAGATGGCGATTCTATTTGCCTGCAAGAAGAACATTACAACATAAGTCACTACCAAGCTCTTATTTGAATGAGTATGGGTACATTTTGGGATCCCACAAACCATTATCTTAGACCGTGAGATTTGGTTCCTCAGCTCATTTTGGTCAAGCATCTAGTCATTGCTGGATAACAAGCTCACCAAATCCATTGCCTTCCACCCCCAGACAGATGGCCAAACTGAGGTCATCAATCAAATGGTCGTACATATCCTATGCATATACAATTAAAAACACCCCCACACATGGGATGAGAGTCTTCCCTATTTCCAACATAGCTACAGCCAAGCCCTGCATAGATCAACTGGCCACAACCCCTTTTAGGTGGGGTTGGGATTCCAACCATTGGGCCCCATGGATGTTTCACTACCCCTGGCGACCACCTCGGGTGACTTGTCCCCTGCTCCAGCAGAAGCTGACAAAGCCACCCAATTCACTGAGAGGATCTAGCACATCCACCAACAGGTTCAGTATATTCTACAAAAGTCTAATGCCAAGTACAAGAGGCACCATGATCAACATTGGGTGCCACGTAAGTTTCATGTGGGTGCTAAAGTTTGGTTTCATTTTCATAAAGAACGCCTTACATGGCCCCATCGGAAGCTTCGCACACTCCGTTATGGTCTGTATACCATCACCAAGGCTGTGGGTGACAATTATTTTGAGCTCAGCATTCCCCTCCTCCTTGGTTCACATCCAATCTTCAATGTGGATCTCCTTCGGCCATATTTCCCACCATTATTGGACACCTCAGAAATAGTAGAGAAGTTGACACCAAAAGAGCTCAACCTTGACTGCATGCAACATGCCTCCAGTGATCAAATTTTCGACATAGATCAAGGGTGCTTGAAAGCAAAGGATCCATCTTTATTGAGTCATCAAAGCAAGGTAGCTCCTACACCAAGGCAAGTGGCTCACCTGGGGCCAAATTCAACAAACATTTCCTCATCTGATGGGGGAACTCAACACCATGGATACCATTGCTTCCTAAGGAGGGAGGATTGATCTAGGTGGATATCGGTGGCCACCCACCTATTGCACTGGCTCAAAAAATAGTTGTCCACCTTGGTAGTTTTTCAGAAGTTTTTCAGGTTCCAAACATCCGAGGCCGTTTTGAGGCCCTAAACGAATTTTTTGGGGATTTGGGTCTTAAGTGGCCATCGAAGGAAGTATCTTGGGCCAATCGAAATTTTTTCTTCTCAGTTAGACCTTTCCAATGGGCTATCTTGCACCTAAAATTAAGATCATATGCAAAATTTATGACCTCGGGAAGTTGATGTACTAACTTACCTAAACAAGCCCACATGACTTTTGGCGCTTCATCTCCTAGGGTTAGGCTTTTGGATGTCTAGGGTTTTTGACATTCCTTTTTATTGTAAAAATTCCTTCAAAGCCTCATTGTAACCATGTTCTTGCAAATGAGTGTAGTCATCACATCTCTTCTCAGAGATAAGCCGCCACCATTCCAGCATGATTGTTTTTTACTTCATTTTATAATTTTATCTTATTTCCTTATTGAATAGAAAACCAATTTTATTATATCTATGTTATTTGTGTTAAGCATATTTTAATAATCTATATTCATTTTGTTCTTCTCATAAAATCCAGATCATTGGTGGTGGTAGCAACGGTGGAACTGGGTTCTGCATCAATAATCCATCTCCCTTTTCTGGTTATGAATCTAAGTCGAAGCATGCATCTTATTCAGAGGCTTTCACCTTGGCCACCAATGACTTCTTTGAGTGACATTCAACGACGTTATGATAGGGGMTCTTATGGAACTCACACCATTTCTCTGTGTCTTTCTTTATCTTTCCATTGTCCTTCTTTTTTTGCAGTATGGACTAGTTGTATTGAGGATTCCCATCCTTGATATACCCTTTTTTGTGATGGTTAAGGTCTCCTTTTCCCTTCTTTTGTTGTGAGGGGTTTGTAGACCCAAACTGTTGTTTCTTTTGTTTAATCTTCTGCTCGATTTTGATATCATATCGATAGGATGCACAAAAGGATGAAATTTCTGGAAACTCCATTTCTTTCTATATGTATATATGAACATCATCATGGTACTTGAGCACCAAATTTCACTTAGAGTATTTGATACCCAACTTGGTGCACAAGGTGTGGAATAAATTGGTGAAATATGGCACTGTTTGGTCTCTTTCCTACCGCAATGTTGTCCATCTTCGATATAAGTTGTCATAACTTGCAAAATAGTAGTATTATTCCTTAATATAATCCCTAAAGGACCCCTAAGTGGGTGAAACAAAAAATAATGTAGATCCCTCTATTTCTCTTTGCTCACATAAATTCTCCCATCAATCTTTGACACGGGGGACATCCTTGAGAAGTGAAAATCTAATATTTTCTCTATCGGGAAAGTTGTGGACAAAAAAATACCCTTCTAGAAGGTTTAACCATTTATATACAACATCTGCATTTATTTGACCTTTGAATATAGGAATATCAAACTTGATCTTTACCTTTAAGGGGGTGGCGACTACGTTTGAGGTAGATGTGTCATTTGTCAAAAACTATTAAAGGAATTGTGCAAATTTATCCATCATCTCATACCTCTGTCACTCGAGAGCTTCCTCGAGCAACATTTTTAAAGGATATCCTTTACTGTAGTATTTATTTTATCCCACCATGAAAGGTTTTTTGGGCATGTGAGAGAAGTTTTCCTCAAGAGAAACAAGATCGAGACCCAACTCTCTATACTTTGACCTCGTCAAGGACATCATGGAAAACAATCGACAAGGAGCAGAGCACTATGATACCAATTTTTATCACATGAACTTGTCAGAGTCCTGTGGGGTTGTGGTTTCTACCTAAGACTGTAATTTTTCTCTGTCTCTCTCCTTTTCGGAGACCAAGTCNACGAGAAAATAAATATGAAGGGACATGAGATCATTTCAAAATGTTGCTTGAGGAATCCCTCACACAACAGAGGAACGATATGATGGATAGTTTCTTTCAAATCTTTCGGCGGCTAACAACAAGCGACACATATTCCTCGAGTGGAGGCACCACCCCCTTCAAGGTACAAATCAACTTCGATGTTCCTATATTTGAAGGTCAGATAGACGCAGATGCCATAGAAAAATGTTTTAATCTAATAGAAGGGTATTTTTCTGTCCATAAATTTTAGAATAGAGAAAATATTACCTTTGCGCTCCTCAAAGTTGTTCCCCATGTCAACGATTGGTGGGAAACTTTCTGTGCAAAAAAGGAAACAGATGAAACCTCATTATTTACAGTCCTGACAACCTAGGAATCCTTCAGGGATTCTACTAAGGAACAATACTAACCTGTTATAAGTTATGATGACTTTTATACCAAATGGACCACACTGCGACAAGAAAGAGACCAAGCAGTGCCAGAGTTCACAAATATCTTCCATACCTTGCCCACCAAGTTGGGTATCAAAGATTTGGAGTGACATATAGTGAACAAGTATCACAGTGCTCTACATAGATACATCCATACCAAAATGAAATTTATGTAGATCTCATCCTTGGGTGCAGCTGACCCATCTTCCCTACAAATCGAGTAGAAGCTCAAACAAAATATGCAACGATTTGGGCCTGGGAACCCGACACAACAAAATCCAGGAAAGGGTGGCCCCAACCCATAGAAAAAAGGACAAAGAAAATATGGACAATATTAGGACAAGAAGTCCAAGACACAAGAAAATAAGGACACCGGAAAGATAAAGAAATATACCAGGAAGTGGTGCAACTTCCATAGGAGCCCTTGGCATAACACTATTGACTGTCGCTCAAAGAAGTCATTGGAGGCCGAAGTGAAAGCCTCTGAATCAAATGAGGGTTCTAAATCTGAGTCAGAACTAGAAAGGGGAAGATAGATCATTGACGTGGAATCAAGTTCCATCATTTTTACCACGAAGCTCCAGCCCGGTGAGCCAGACAATCCATAAGAATGAGAGAGCCTCTTTAATTCATAGATGTGGGTAAAAGGAATCCCGCTACACTTTATTTTTGATAGTGGTAGCTAGAAGAACCTCATATCAACTGAGGTCGTCAAGTGGTTGGCCCTAATGACAATGTCGCACCCACAACCCTACACCATTGGATGGCTCCGCCAAGGAAGCGATATCTGCATAAGCCAACAGTGTCAACTGTCGTATGACATCAATCCCTTCAAAGATGAGGTATGATTCTAGGCCAACCTTATTTATGGAAACGTCATGTTGTATGTGATTGTAGGCCAACCTTATTTATGGAAACATCATGTTGTATATGATTCTAGGCCTCGTAGTGTTATTATTACTTTGAACAATAAATTGTACAGGATACTCGAGGCATTCCCTCCTAGTGATATTTCATTGATCTCTTCCAAGCAATAAAGGAAGGTGATCTCTCAGACCAGAAAATTTGTCTTCTTCATGATTCACTCTTAGAGTGAACGAAATATCACAGCCACATCCAGGGCCTCTGTGATCGATCTCTCCACACAACATAAGCAAGTGGATAAGTTCATGGAAGAATAATCAGATACCTTATCCTCTCCTACCGGGGTACCTCTGCACTTCTAGGTCAAGTATCCCATCGATATGACCCCAGTCGCATCGCTACCCAATGGGCTAGTCTACCATCGATCTCTATTATAAAACGTGGAGATCAAGAGGCAGATCCAAGAAATGCTCCACAAGGGGAAAATCAGTCCCATCTCATCGCCTTGTGGTATCAAATCGTGCTGGTGCAGAAGAAAGATGAGACCTGGAGACTCTGCATTGATTATTGGGCACTAAATATAATCACATTCTGAAACCAAAACCTGATTCCTTGAATAGATGACCTCCTTGAACAGCTCATGGGGGCCAAATAACTTAGTAAGATTGATATGAAGTCTGGCTACCACCAGGTCCCAATAGAATAGACAGATGTATGGAATATTGCCTTCAAGTCAAAAGAAGGTATTTTTGAATGGTTGGTCATTCCCTTTGGTTTGAAAAATGCTCCAACAAATTTTATGAGGATGATGGACTATATCCTATGACCTTTCACCAATAATTTGTAGTGGTGTATCGAGATTGCATCCTCATATACAAAAATACTTGGGTGGAACACTTGCATCATATTCAGCATGTTTTGCACACCCTGCGACAACACAAACTATATGCAAACTTGGAAAAATTATCCTTCGGCATGGACATGGTCCATTACCTAGGATACATCGTTGATCAGCATGGTGTGCATGTGGATCCATATGATATCCATGTCATCCGTGACTGGCCAGCCCCAACCACACTCACTGAGCTTCGAATCTTCTTGGGCCTCACCAATTTCTATCACAGGTTCATGTTGGAATTCTCTCATATCACATGGGACCTCAGCCAAGTAAACAGGGGTGGTGGTATGGAAACATTTGTGTGGGGTCTATCCCAACAATAAGCCTTCGATGAATTGAATAATATTTTGTGCTCATCCTTAGTAATTTCATTACCAGACCTACAACATCACTTTGAGATCAATATAGATGCTTCAGACTATGTTGTGGGCGTTGTTAGCACTCAACACAACCACCCCGTTATATATCATAGTGTGACACTATCAGATGTTGTTTGTAATAACCCTACTTATGACAAAGAAATGTAATGGATTGTGCAATCCTGCTTCCAGTGGAGACATTACATTCTTGGGAAGGAGACAATTATCCATACTGATCACAAGGCACTATAGTTCATGCAGACCCAAGGAAAATTGCAGAAATACCGCCATCAAAAGTGGTCAACATACTTACAACAATTCCACCTCAACATCAAGTATAAAACATGAAGTACCAACTGAGTTTTTGACTACCTCAATCGACCTCTAGTCATGACACTCACAACAGTTCTAGTCTCTTGCGGCCATGAGACCTCTAGATGGCCCCACCTCTATGTGAAAGACCTTAACTTCTCCACCACCTACCAAATGTTGGGCGCCAACTCAATGGTCACTAATTTCCATCTTCAGGACGGGTTGTTGTGCCACCTGGTCCATCTGTGCGTTCCATCAAGCGAGTGTGCAAAGTTGATTTAGGAAGCTCACTACAGTCAGGTGGCAAGATACTTTGGCATCGAAAAGACACTGGCAGTGTTGCAAAAACATTTCTACTGGATTAAACTTCAACAGGATGTCGACAAGTATATCAGGTCCTAAACCACCTGTGCTATTTCCAAATTGACCACTAAAAAATAGGGCCTGTACACCCTTCTTCCCATGCCTAAGAGGCCATGGGAATCCATCTCAATGGACTGCATGTTGGGCCTCCCATCCACCAAGAAGGGAAATGAATGTGTTTTTGTGGTTGTTGATCATTTTTCCAAGATGGCGATTCTATTTGCCTGCAAGAAGAACATTACAACATAAGTCACTACCAAGCTCTTATTTGAATGAGTATGGGTACATTTTGGGATCCCACAAACCATTATCTTAGACCGTGAGATTTGGTTCCTCAGCTCATTTTGGTCAAGCATCTAGTCATTGCTGGATAACAAGCTCACCAAATCCATTGCCTTCCACCCCCAGACAGATGGCCAAACTGAGGTCATCAATCAAATGGTCGTACATATCCTATGCATATACAATTAAAAACACCCCCACACATGGGATGAGAGTCTTCCCTATTTCCAACATAGCTACAGCCAAGCCCTGCATAGATCAACTGGCCACAACCCCTTTTAGGTGGGGTTGGGATTCCAACCATTGGGCCCCATGGATGTTTCACTACCCCTGGCGACCACCTCGGGTGACTTGTCCCCTGCTCCAGCAGAAGCTGACAAAGCCACCCAATTCACTGAGAGGATCTAGCACATCCACCAACAGGTTCAGTATATTCTACAAAAGTCTAATGCCAAGTACAAGAGGCACCATGATCAACATTGGGTGCCACGTAAGTTTCATGTGGGTGCTAAAGTTTGGTTTCATTTTCATAAAGAACGCCTTACATGGCCCCATCGGAAGCTTCGCACACTCCGTTATGGTCTGTATACCATCACCAAGGCTGTGGGTGACAATTATTTTGAGCTCAGCATTCCCCTCCTCCTTGGTTCACATCCAATCTTCAATGTGGATCTCCTTCGGCCATATTTCCCACCATTATTGGACACCTCAGAAATAGTAGAGAAGTTGACACCAAAAGAGCTCAACCTTGACTGCATGCAACATGCCTCCAGTGATCAAATTTTCGACATAGATCAAGGGTGCTTGAAAGCAAAGGATCCATCTTTATTGAGTCATCAAAGCAAGGTAGCTCCTACACCAAGGCAAGTGGCTCACCTGGGGCCAAATTCAACAAACATTTCCTCATCTGATGGGGGAACTCAACACCATGGATACCATTGCTTCCTAAGGAGGGAGGATTGATCTAGGTGGATATCGGTGGCCACCCACCTATTGCACTGGCTCAAAAAATAGTTGTCCACCTTGGTAGTTTTTCAGAAGTTTTTCAGGTTCCAAACATCCGAGGCCGTTTTGAGGCCCTAAACGAATTTTTTGGGGATTTGGGTCTTAAGTGGCCATCGAAGGAAGTATCTTGGGCCAATCGAAATTTTTTCTTCTCAGTTAGACCTTTCCAATGGGCTATCTTGCACCTAAAATTAAGATCATATGCAAAATTTATGACCTCGGGAAGTTGATGTACTAACTTACCTAAACAAGCCCACATGACTTTTGGCGCTTCATCTCCTAGGGTTAGGCTTTTGGATGTCTAGGGTTTTTGACATTCCTTTTTATTGTAAAAATTCCTTCAAAGCCTCATTGTAACCATGTTCTTGCAAATGAGTGTAGTCATCACATCTCTTCTCAGAGATAAGCCGCCACCATTCCAGCATGATTGTTTTTTACTTCATTTTATAATTTTATCTTATTTCCTTATTGAATAGAAAACCAATTTTATTATATCTATGTTATTTGTGTTAAGCATATTTTAATAATCTATATTCATTTTGTTCTTCTCATAAAATCCAGATCATTGGTGGTGGTAGCAACGGTGGAACTGGGTTCTGCATCAATAATCCATCTCCCTTTTCTGGTTATGAATCTAAGTCGAAGCATGCATCTTATTCAGAGGCTTTCACCTTGGCCACCAATGACTTCTTTGAGTGACATTCAACGACGTTATGATAGGGGMTCTTATGGAACTCACACCATTTCTCTGTGTCTTTCTTTATCTTTCCATTGTCCTTCTTTTTTTGCAGTATGGACTAGTTGTATTGAGGATTCCCATCCTTGATATACCCTTTTTTTTTATGGTTAAGGTCTCCTTTTCCCTTCTTTTGTTGTGAGTGGTTTGTAGACCCAAACTGTTGTGTCTTCTATTTAATCTTCTACTCGATTTTGATATCATATCGATAGGATGCACAAAAGGATGAAATTTTTGGAAACTCCATTTCTTTCTAGATGTATATATGAACACCATCGTGGTACTTGAGCACCAAATTTCACTTAGAGTATTTGATACCCAACTTGGTGCACAAGGTGTGGAAGAAATTGGTGAAATATGGCACTGTTTGGTCTCTTTCCTACCACAATGTTGTCCATCTTCGATATAAGTTGTCATAACTTGCAAAATAGTAGTATTATTCCTTAATATAATCCCTAAAGGACCCCCAAGTGGGTGAAACAAAAAATAATGTAGATCCCTCTATTTCTCTTTGCTCACATAAATTCTCCCATCAATATTTGACACGGGGGACATCCTTGAGAAGTGAAAATCTAATATTTTCTCTATCGGGAAAGTTGTGGACAGAAAAATACCCTTCTAGAAGGTTTAACCATTTATATACAACATCTGCATTTATTTGACCTTTGAATATAGGAATATCAAACTTGATCTTTACCTTTAAGGGGGTGGCGACTACGTTTGAGGTAGATGTGTCATTTGTCAAAAACTATTAAAGGAATTGTGCAAATTTATCCATCATCTCATACCTCTGTCACTCGAGAGCTTCCTCGAGCAACATTTTTAAAGGATATCCTTTACTGTAGTATTTATTTTATCCCACCATGAAAGGTTTTTTGGGCATGTGAGAGAAGTTTTCCTCAAGAGAAACAAGATCGAGACCCAACTCTCTATACTTTGACCTCGTCAAGGACATCATGGAAAACAATCGACAAGGAGCAGAGCACTATGATACCAATTTTTATCACATGAACTTGTCAGAGTCCTGTGGGGTTGTGGTTTCTACCTAAGACTGTAATTTTTCTCTGTCTCTCTCCTTTTCGGAGACCAAGTCCCAATTTCCCCCCCCTTCATCTTGTAAAATAATTTCTTATTTTCCCTCCCTCTATGTTTAAGTGCCTCAGTCTCACTATTTTCCAGCCCACAAACAGTCGTCTGAATCCTCAATCATCCAAACCGCAACCATAAGCACAAAGAACAACACTTAGAACAGTCTAATATGGACCCAAATCAAGGGAGCAAGAAATTTTAATTTTCAGCGGAGGAGATTTCATTTGAAGTCTAGATTTGTAGCCCGTAGGTGATCGGCATTATAAATCTGCTTGAAGTTAGTGTTGGGGCGAAGGTCTGAACTCCTGAAACCCAAAATCAGCATGGGCCATCAGATCTAGCAGAATGCATGGCATAAGATCTGAACCGCAGAGAAAGTCATTTCGGGAGAAATGAAGTGGGGAATGCACAATCTTACCAAATCCCAAAATTTCAAAGGTCCGAGGTCCCAAAATAATGATATTTATCTAGGTCGTCCGATTCAAAGGGGCAGGTGGCACCAGATGCGAGAAATTACGATTTCACGACTCGAGGGTTCTAGCATAGAGCATGACACAGGTTTACAAAACATGAAATCATGAAATGCCCAAGAGTTGGGCCCAGGATCATAGCCTGAGATTACATGGAGCAGTGGAAAGGAGTTTCCCCAAAGTCTGAAAGAACTCGTGTTGGTCATCGAAGAATATCTGTGTGGTCTTGAGGTGTTAGGATTGACTTGAAGGAGTTGTAGGCACCGCCTGGCACATTCAAGGGTGTCAGGCCTCGTCCCAATCCCGATGAAATAAGTTAATGGAAATGGGGGAGGTAGTTGAAACCTCATTTCACCCCATAAAAGGAAATCATGGAAGATTTGGTCGTCGAGGCAGACTCTCAACCCAAAGTTTCCCTGAAAATGGATTCTCTTGCAAGCCCTTACTGATCTAAGTTTTCATTTGATTGAACGATGCATGTGGAAACTGACAAAAGAATATGCAAACGCAAATATTTGATTGTAATGGTCAGGTCACACTCCCGGTGGTGGTGACGAGTTGTTCTGAGTATAAATAGTTAGTTTTGATATTTTGTTATCATCAATGGTTGAGGTAAGATACCATATTGTAAAGTTTTAATGAAGCCTCTAGTTCTCTGGTTATGTGTTGTAATTTGAGATTTCTTTTTTAATGACATTCAACCTTCTTTTCATCTCTTTTGCCTATGATATTGAAAGGCTCGGGCATGGATGATCCAGTCGAGTTTTGTAATCATATTGTGATGTATGTTTGATCGCAATACTGTTATAGTGTTTTTCGGTTTCCTGAAGTTTTGGATCCAAGAGGATCTTGTATTTGAAGATTTTCATCCTTAGGCTGCAGGAAGACCTGGTGTTCATAGAATACCCTTACATTTTCTCCTAAATTTATTTCTCCTGCTCACCCTTACTACAACTTACTGACTGAAGTTAAATCAAGACCTCATCTGTCTATGCATACCAGTCCAATTTTCTAATTTAAAGAGATATCATATTGAGTCTTCACCCATTCAAATTCCCTTAAATTTATTCATCATGACATACAAATTGATGGGTACTGGCCTTACCTCCCTTGAAATCAGTAGGTGACTTCTAGTGCTAACATTTATGGTGTCGTTTCCGGGGACGAATTGAAGATTTTCCCTGGGATTGAACGACAAAGATTACTGGTTCTGAAGGTGCATCTTAACTTAGTACATCAAATATTGCAACTGTGCACCTGTCAACTCCATTGATGTGAATCCATTGTTTCAATTGTGGCTTCTAGAGGTAGACACATGAGGTCTACCCCACAACTGCCTCTAGCAACACCTGAAGCTGACCCAAAGAAAATTATCAAAAGATGAAAGATCCTCTAGAAAGGTACTTCAGCTACTAAACCAGGTATTTCTGATGAGTTTCACCATCCTCCTATAGAAACTCCAATATTTGCTTCTCATTTTCCCATTATACCATATGTTGGAGTTTCCCGAAGTTTAAAGTTTGGGAGTGTTCTTTTTTATTTCTCTCCTCCTGGTATTGTATTGGAGGGAGAAACCTTTGTCACTCCTATCTCCCCTGAAGTTGTACATTGGTTTAAAACCAGGACCTCATAAGATTTTCCCACTCTGAGTTTTACCACTCCTTCCCTTGTTAGAGTTGCTTATTTTAGAGAAGGGGAAATCTCGGTTCCCTCGAGCCCTGTGGCCTTTTCTCCAAATCCTCAGTCATTTCTCTTTTCTCCTAGAAACATGTTTCTAGTATCCCCTGTTTGAAATTCATCCCCTCTTAGTTCTCCTCTAGTTCACATCCCAATGGCAAGTGCTAATCCCCCTAGGAACATAATGGATGCCATAGTGGTTGCAAGATATGCCCCTCTAATCTTACCTTAGCCAATGAATTCTCTCCCTGCTAGAGATTACCTAAAATACATGCCCAAATTCATAGGAGAAGAAGACATAACTTCTAAAGAACACCTTGTTGCCTTCTACAGTTATGCAAACAATCTAAATATTGAAAATGAGGACGCGTGGATGAGTGTCTTTGTCCAGAGTACTGATGGTGAGGCTAGGAAATGGTTTAGGGGGTTGACCCCTGGATCCATTGTTGGGATTGAGGCTTTAAACGATGTTTTCTTGAGACAATGGGGGGATAAAAAGGATTTTATGTATTATATCANAAAAATACCCTTCTAGAAGGTTTAACCATTTATATACAACATCTGCATTTATTTGACCTTTGAATATAGGAATATCAAACTTGATCTTTACCTTTAAGGGGGTGGCGACTACGTTTGAGGTAGATGTGTCATTTGTCAAAAACTATTAAAGGAATTGTGCAAATTTATCCATCATCTCATACCTCTGTCACTCGAGAGCTTCCTCGAGCAACATTTTTAAAGGATATCCTTTACTGTAGTATTTATTTTATCCCACCATGAAAGGTTTTTTGGGCATGTGAGAGAAGTTTTCCTCAAGAGAAACAAGATCGAGACCCAACTCTCTATACTTTGACCTCGTCAAGGACATCATGGAAAACAATCGACAAGGAGCAGAGCACTATGATACCAATTTTTATCACATGAACTTGTCAGAGTCCTGTGGGGTTGTGGTTTCTACCTAAGACTGTAATTTTTCTCTGTCTCTCTCCTTTTCGGAGACCAAGTCTCAATTCCCCCCCTCGTTCATCTTGTAAAATCATTTCTTATTTTCCCTCCCTCTATGTTTAAGTGCCTCGGTCTCACTATTTTCCAGCCCACAACCAGTCGTCTGAATCCTCAATCATCCAAACCGCAACCATAAGCACAAAGAACAACACTTAGAACAGTCTAATATGGACCCAAATCAAGCGAGCAAGAAAGTTCAATTTTCAGCGAAGGAGATTTCATTTGAAGTCTAGATTTGTACCCCGTAGGTGATTGGCATTATAAATCTGCTTGAAGTTAGTGTTGGGGCGAAGGTCCGAACTCCTGAAACCCAAAATCAGCATGGGCCATCAGATCTAGCAGAATGCATGGCATAAGATCCGAACCGCAGAGAAAGTCATTTCGGGAAAAATGAAGTGGGGAATGCACAATCTTACCAAATCCCAAAATTTCAAAGGTCCGAGGTCCCAAAATAATGATATTTATCTAGGTCGTTCGATTCAAAGGGGCAGGTGGCACCAGATCCGAGAAATTACGATTTCATGACTCGAGGGTTCTAGCATAGAGCATGACACAGGTTTGCAAAACATGAAATCATGAAATGCCCAAGAGTTGGGCCCAGGATCATAGCCTGAGATTACATGGAGCAGTGGAAAGGAGTTTCCCCAAAGTCTAAAAGAACTCGTGTTGGTCATCGAAGAAGATCTGTGTGGTCTTGAGGTGTTAGGATTGACTTGAAGGAGTTGTAGGCACTGCCTGGCACATTCAAGGGTGTCAGGCCTCGTCCCAATCCCGATGAAAGAATTTAATGGAAATGGGGGAGGTAGTTGAAACCTCATTTCACCCCATAAAAGGAAATCATGGAATATTTGGTCGTCGAGGCAGACTGTCAACCCAAAGTTTCCCTGAAAATGGATTCTCTTGCAACCCCTTACTGATCTAAGTTTGCATTTGATTGAACGATGCATGTGGAAACTGACAAAAGAATATGCAAACGCAAATATTTGATTGTAATGGTCAGGTCACACTCCTGGTGGTGGTGACGAGTTGTTCTAAGTATAAATAGTTAGTTTTGATATTTTGTTATCATCAATGGTTGAGGTAAGATACCATATTGTAAAGTTTTAATGAAGCCTCTAGTTCTCTGGTTATGTGTTGTAATTTGAGATTTCTTTTTTAATGACATTCAACCTTCTTTTCATCTCTTTTGCCTATGATATTGAAAGGCTCGGGCATGGATGATCCAGTCGAGTTTTGTAATCATATTGTGATGTATGTTTGATCGCAATACTGTTATAGTGTTTTTCGGTTTCCTGAAGTTTTGGATCCAAGAGGATCTTGTATTTGAAGATTTTCATCCTTAGGCTGCAGGAAGACCTGGTGTTCATAGAATACCCTTACATTTTCTCCTAAATTTATTTCTCCTGCTCACCCTTACTACAACTTACTGACTGAAGTTAAATCAAGACCTCATCTGTCTATGCATACCAGTCCAATTTTCTAATTTAAAGAGATATCATATTGAGTCTTCACCCATTCAAATTCCCTTAAATTTATTCATCATGACATACAAATTGATGGGTACTGGCCTTACCTCCCTTGAAATCAGTAGGTGACTTCTAGTGCTAACATTTATGGTGTCGTTTCCGGGGACGAATTGAAGATTTTCCCTGGGATTGAACGACAAAGATTACTGGTTCTGAAGGTGCATCTTAACTTAGTACATCAAATATTGCAACTGTGCACCTGTCAACTCCATTGATGTGAATCCATTGTTTCAATTGTGGCTTCTAGAGGTAGACACATGAGGTCTACCCCACAACTGCCTCTAGCAACACCTGAAGCTGACCCAAAGAAAATTATCAAAAGATGAAAGATCCTCTAGAAAGGTACTTCAGCTACTAAACCAGGTATTTCTGATGAGTTTCACCATCCTCCTATAGAAACTCCAATATTTGCTTCTCATTTTCCCATTATACCATATGTTGGAGTTTCCCGAAGTTTAAAGTTTGGGAGTGTTCTTTTTTATTTCTCTCCTCCTGGTATTGTATTGGAGGGAGAAACCTTTGTCACTCCTATCTCCCCTGAAGTTGTACATTGGTTTAAAACCAGGACCTCATAAGATTTTCCCACTCTGAGTTTTACCACTCCTTCCCTTGTTAGAGTTGCTTATTTTAGAGAAGGGGAAATCTCGGTTCCCTCGAGCCCTGTGGCCTTTTCTCCAAATCCTCAGTCATTTCTCTTTTCTCCTAGAAACATGTTTCTAGTATCCCCTGTTTGAAATTCATCCCCTCTTAGTTCTCCTCTAGTTCACATCCCAATGGCAAGTGCTAATCCCCCTAGGAACATAATGGATGCCATAGTGGTTGCAAGATATGCCCCTCTAATCTTACCTTAGCCAATGAATTCTCTCCCTGCTAGAGATTACCTAAAATACATGCCCAAATTCATAGGAGAAGAAGACATAACTTCTAAAGAACACCTTGTTGCCTTCTACAGTTATGCAAACAATCTAAATATTGAAAATGAGGACGCGTGGATGAGTGTCTTTGTCCAGAGTACTGATGGTGAGGCTAGGAAATGGTTTAGGGGGTTGACCCCTGGATCCATTGTTGGGATTGAGGCTTTAAACGATGTTTTCTTGAGACAATGGGGGGATAAAAAGGATTTTATGTATTATATCATAGAGTTTGGGTCCCTAAAGAGAAAAGAAAAAGAATTTGTCTCTGACTTCTCCAAAAGATTCAACAAAATGTACAATAAATTCCCTGCTGAAATAGAGCCTACAAAAGCATCTGACAAAATTACTTATGCTAGTTCTTTTGATCCTGATTTATGCCTCCTATTAAGAGAGAGAAGAGCTACTTCCTTGGCTCATATGCAAGATGTATCCCTAGAAGTAGAGTCTAACGTATTGGTGGTTGACAAACTTAGAAATAAAGATGATAGAGACAGAGGAAGGGGAAGATCTGAAGCCGCAACCTATGGTTCCTCTACGTCCCATCCTCAAGTAAATGAATTGACCAAGCTGGTAAAATATCTTTCTATAGAGATGGAGATGGTGAAATTTGAAGGGAAGCATGGCTATAAGAGTGTCCAAAATACTGATA
>JZKD02S2028169.1:44101-56376 GCA_000966675.3 Picea glauca
TACAAGATTAGGAAAATGGAACTGCTAATGTTGTTGCTACTGTAACTAGATCATGGGAAGTGAAGAAAGATGAACTGCTACTATTGAATCATGAGAAATGTGGAAGGCAGAGAATATGGAACTGTGGTACTCTCATAGATCTAAAATCAAACTGCTAAAATTATTGATGGGATCATGAAAAAGTGTATAGTCTTCACCTGCTAAAAACATGATGGTACAATTCTAATCATGCGAATAAATGTGTCGGTGTCGAGCATGAAGAGAAATCATTGGATTACCGACCATTGATGAATTTCGTTAACCAATGTGAGACAAAATCACTAGTGAGGTCAATGAGTATCAAGGTCCCCGAATACATCTTGCAAAGTGTGAATATAGGTGTTGATGTCAAGCCACTTTCAATATCTAACGATCAAGGGACATTGATGTATTCCCATGATTGCTACTGAGAGAGATTTCCATTAAGGCATGCAAGCCTCAAGGTACTCAAAAGGAACTCTAGTCTATATCCTAGAGAAGGTGTTGAGGTCGATGGGGCAAGACTTGTTGAAAGGTGGGCCTCAAGGAATCCCACATCAATCAAAGCGAGTTTGTATAAAAATATTTGGTAGGACTATATGAAAGATCTCAGTAGCAACAGTGTTTATGGAAAGGAAATCAAGGCAATGAAATCTTGGAAAGGGGGTTTGTTTTATTCAGAAGGAAAACTGGAAAGGTAAAAATGAAATGAAAAAGATAAGGGAATTTATGCAACTCAGAAAAATAAGTATGCAAAATCATGAAGGATAAGGCAATGGGAGATGGATTCAATACAGGGATGACCAATTGTCTTTTGAAGGAGAAATGGGACAGTGTTACAGTATGAAATTTGGAAAAATGTTTCTGTGTAAAAGAAAACATCAGGATGCGAAAAACGTTTATGTGTATCAATAAAATATTGCTCTGTATCAACAAAATGTTTCTGTGTATCAGGAAAATGTTGTGTATCAGCAAAATATTTCTATGTAGCAGCAAAATGTTTTTAGTGTAACAACAAACATCCGGATGCGCAAAAAGTTTCTGTGTAACAACAAAATGTTGTTGTGTATCAACAAACGTCGTGATGTTTTTGATGAGTAACAACTCCTTCAAGCTGTCTAGCAAAGTATGTATTCTTTGAAGAATTTTGTGATTATTGAAAATCACTGCAACATGGAATGCGATCGGCTATGAACCTGAAAAGATTAGTACAAATTCCTGCATAAAAACTGTGAGATTTGTGAAAAACATATCATGCATAAATAAGTGCAAATGCAACAAATCAAAGAAATATTCTATGTTTTTATACATGTTTCCCTTGCATACTTATTTGTCTGGGCTGTATCAAATATTCCCATGTGCATAATAATCAGTTGCTGAGAATTTTCACTAAAGTCCTGGAATATTAAATACGTTGCTTGTCAAATTTACCCAAGAAATTAGTCAAGCTGATCCATTGATTTTAATTGTTTTTCAAACTGGTTCATTTGTGCTATCTGCAAACCACTAGGGATGAAATGTATGTGTGATCATGGAACCACCCTCTTCCCATGGAGGTCTATATACTGGATCTGTTGGCCAACACGTTCCTCATCTCTCCTTCTCAACAAGAAAAAACTTATGAGCGCCAAGTATTAAATTTTTTCTCCAGATCTATTGATGCTTATAGGCACAACGTGATTGGGGAAGGAAAAATGTTGTCACTGCCTTGAGTGATATAAAAATGAATATGAGAAAGAGTCAGAGAGAAATAATAACAGATTAGATATATTAGTGTTCCCAAGGTAAGTGTTTCATGTTCTGCAAATCTATCGATGGAAATCCATCAGTTAACATCCTCCATCATTGAACATCACGTAGACTGCCCATTCTACTACACGTAGATTACCTGCTCACTGTCTTTCAAACAAAGGAATGCCTCTTACAAATGCATTTCATGAACCTTTTCTTCACCAACAAGCCTAACTCAGTCAAATGAACCAAATCGACATAAACTCCCATTTGTCTGCATATTGGGCACCTGGCATGTTGATTGGTTTCTTTCAGCCCTTCAATTGTTGGTATTGATGCCCATGAGCATGCACAAATGTTGCAGAAAACATGTCCATATCCCAATGTAACAGGATCAAACACTGTATCCAGACAATTAGGGCATGTCAGGTTAAACTCCAATTTCTCGGAATCATGTAATAAGCATTTAATAACAAGATCACTACCAGTAAATTCGCATGAGCATTCAGGAAAAATTTCACCAATATATTGATGCTCTGAATCTCTTGTGTTGATATGAAACACAATCAATTCAAATAACCATGGTGACTTCAATAGCTCTATGTGCTTTGCTTGTAACTTTGTCTTGAAGTTCTGGCCATTGACTGAACTATGTATTTTGTCATACTTTTCAAAATATTTTGAATCACAATGACATTCATGGCCACATAGTTGACTAAGTGTTGTCCTTCTCGGATCATTGCGTCATGATCAATGACAAAGAAATGTTTAATATGCAAGAGATATCTTTGAAAACCAGAAGCAAGATGCTGATGCAACATACGTCTGGTAGGGGAACTAAAGAAATCCACTACAGTCGATACTTCTTTTGTAATCTTGTAAAAGAAAAAATTGTCACGACAGATTGGGCCAATCACCCATCATTCAAACATATCGACCATTGCATGGTAGCGTGAAAAAAATGGTTAGTCTTCCCTTTTCTCCGTTAAATAGTTTAGCCTGTGTAGTGCAAGTTGCACATCATTCACTCTATCATGAAAGAGAACAGTAGAATAGTCATCTGTTGCTGAACATATTTTGGGATATCAACTAAAACAGGTCCTGGACTCCCAAATGTTGTGAGATAAAAGGATTCTCTGATGACTCGGGGGATATCATCGATATCCATGATTATTCTTTGTTATATCCCTAGTCACCTCAACAATGGTGGATACCCTCCACAATGGTGGCTACCCTTCGACAGTTAATTAAAAATCATTCAATGTTGTCCATTTGTGATGAAAATGATACTCAAGTTGGCACCTCTTCAAATGCAGTGTGCATGTGAAAACTGATTGGAAGACGCCGTCCTATACATTACTATTTGATTGCAAGTCACAATTCATATTTTCCTTCCAAAACGTCGACTGAGAAGCCATGATTATTACACTTGGAGGTTTGAGCAGTTTGAGCTGGTTTGTTTTCGATGATTGGTGTAGCCTAAAACAATCAAGAATGTATTACGTGGTGAGCAACAATACCACCCAGGTTAACATATTGGCAGTTGTCTCGTGGCCTGAAGAAAACTCGTTGCTTAAACTTGCTCAAACTTTATTCACTAGCTGTCATAAGTGCAAAAAATTATAAAAGTCAGATATGATGTGGAATCCGTTGCCAAAATGATTACGATTATTGACACCAAAACCAGAAGGGAAGGTAGCCACTTGGCACGCAACTTCAAAACAAAAAGAATGGTAATTTCTTGATCGGGCATGATATTTAATGTTAGTTGCCACCTATGAAGCTTCTTTGGATGTAGGATGAACCACAGTTGGAACAACAGAAAGATTTCCCATCAAAGAGTCATTGTCCTTAGTTGTCGGTGCCATAACCCTAGTCTATGCTTCTACTGGAATGGATCCAATACTCAAAGACTTTCGAAGCAAATGCAACTAAAAAATCCTCTCTGATCTTCCTAGAAATTCTTCAAAAATAAATGTGGCGATGGTGCATTAAAGTTTATAAAACTGAAAGACAAGAGGACTAAGATCTATGCAATATTACTCATGGATTTTCAAGATTTGCTACTACCGTGAAGGGAAAAAATCAATACACCGAAAAATTATCGTCGAGATCTATGTTTGAAGAGTTACAATCAAACACACCAATCTCTAATTGATCAAGTAACCTGATGACTGGTGATCTTTGTTGAGGCTTCAGAGAAATTACGTAAAACTCACTTTGTTGAATAATCTCATTCTGTGCCATCTCATGAACTTCAAATGATGTCTGTAGTACTTGGAGACCTAACTCCTTGCTCCCTACCAACCCTTCAAAATTGGCAGAGTGTTCTGCAAAAGCCATCTTTGCAGCCACAAAATATTCAAGCAAAGAAAAAACAATCCAGACAATACTTGGTATAATATGGTCTAGTCCAAAAACTGCTATATTGAACCACTTGTAACAATTCTTTCTCAATAGCTTTTGCAGTGTGCAAAGACTGCTCTTACAACATCTGGAAGCCACCTACGGTTTTTGCAAACCATCTGTAACATTTCAAGATCCATGCTTCCAAGGGTTTCCATTCCAAAGATTTAATTCAGACCTAGATTGTAGCCCTGTTGTGAAAGACACCTTCGCAATAACCCTTCGATCTCTTGAAATAGATTCAACCCTACAAGACCAGGGAGATTTTTTTGCTAACTACATCTAGCTTGACTTGAGGATGGAAAATATTTTGAATCATTTCTAGGAGACTTCTTTACTTATACAATTAAATCTATTATGGCTCTAGTTGCAGCCATGCATGCAGTTTCTTCCCATCCAAACATTTCCATCTGAAGGTCACAGCTCATCTAAAAAAGTGGGTATACAGATCTGATAATAGAGGAAGCAGATACAGAAAAAAAAAAAATAATAATCTAAGCACTCCTTCAAGCAAGCAGCATACTCCAGTAGCAGATGTGGATACTGCTAAAAACCCAATCCATTTTCTTGTTTTTCAATCAAATCCGATTCGGTTGGTCAAGATCAAGATCCATTTAGAAAATCAGAGAGCTAAACGACAGTCTATACATAATTTCCAAATAATTAGGAGACTAGGCATTAGAGCATGGCTATTACAGGTGTGGCGTGGGTAGTGAAACTTCAATCAAAAGTTCTGGAGATAGTTCGCACCACAAAAGGATTCAACAATAGTGTAGGGAGAAGGAGAAAAATAGACCGAAGGATAAATGCACTCTTAATATTTCTCGTCTTTCTTAGTAATTCATTCTCATGACAATAGGTTTGGGGCATCATATGATTAATACTCATGTCATGTCCAGTGTATTGTTTTTGTTTTGTTGCAGGTTTTAGCATGGAAGACAAGAAGCGCAATTCAATCAATCCCAATCATAGTTCAGTTTTATTATAATTTATTATTTTTTTCTTCTTCTTGGACTGAGCCAGACAATGCACCTTAAACCTACGGATCTAGTAGATGTGAAGACTTCAATCTAAATGATCATGTTGTTTTATTGTTGTAGATTTTATTTAGATAAGGCGAAAAAGATAGTGGCTCAAACCAGAAATAACTCAAACCGAGAAGACATGGCTCAATTGATCTCAAAATGACACACAAAGTTCATCTAGAAAATGAAAAACAACAAAAGTGTTGGCATGACACTGTTCAATCATTGTTACAACAAAAACATCTTTGTTTCAGCAAGTAAAATTTTGCTGTAACAGGCATTGCAAATGTCGTTGTACCAACATGTTGTAACAACATGTAAAATATTTTCACTATATCAGGATGTTGTAACAGCCTGTAAAATAAAATCCATTGTATCAGCATGCTGTAACATCATGTAAAAATTGCATTTTTTTAGCATAGAAACATTCTGGTTTTATTGTGTTTATTGTTAAGCATGTTTGCAAGAACATTCATTTCTGAAATCCAAATCATCCCTATTTTTTGATCCTCGCGATCACTCAAAGCGCGGAGGAGAGCATACTTATTCTAAAAAAATTAGATAAAAAACGTTGTTTTATTTGTTAGCCTACCTATTCTATGCTAATTAGAATTAAAAATTGGTTACGTGTAGTCAAACTTCCAATGGAGCTAAGCATGCAACAATAACAAAAATATATTCATGTGCAATTTTTCAAATGAAAGATAGAAATTTACATGAATAAACGAATTTTGTTGCTTGTGTCTGAGCCTACGCGGTATTTTCTCTAAGTGCATCCAATACTTGCATTGTAATCTCCTTGTTGATCATCTTTACACACTCTGTCTAAGCTTGTGCCATGTTCTTATTTTCCTTCTCTACCTGCGCAATGACCTCCACTGCTAACTCTTGAAGGGGTTCCTTGTGAACTTGTCACTCCTTCTATGTCAGCGTGGCTATGATTTCTTCTTGTAGGTTCTTCATATCCTATACTCCTTTGAGGAACTCAATGATATGCATCATCTTCTTCCTCTCCTTGAGGTCCTGGATAGTTACGCTTATCTTCTCCTCTTCCTAGTCCCACTGCTAGACCTATTGATCCTCCTCCATATTTGTCCATAGTTGTACTTCTTTGTCAAACAAGTTGACAACTGAGCGTACTTGTCATTCCATTTCCTCTGTCTTCCCTACTGCTTCCTACTTCCTCTTCTCCTTTAACTCTAGGGGAGTGGTCTAGATGAGTCATTCCCAGAGGTTCTCAATCTTATGCTTGTATTGATCGATTTTTTTCACAATCTGATCAATTTTTTGCATCGTCATGAGCTTTTTTGTTTGCACGCTCTTTGGAATTTTTTCATAGGCTAAAGCCAATCCCTACTCAAGTGTATCCACATGATCCTTCTCATACTAGTTCTCAATCTTTCCCTACTTGAGAACCAACTCCAAATCTTCTTTGTTGTCCTTCACCTATTGTAGTTCTACCACGTCTATGCGTGCACATGACTATACCTCCTACACGACGTTGACTTGTAGTTTATACAATTCCTTGGTTGGTATCCTCCCCATTACCAACTGTAATTGTTCTAGATTGTTCAAGGGTGTCTGGACCAAAATCTCATGCATGTGAATAATGTTGGGTGTAATGTGAAAATTCGAACCCGTCTATGCTTTCTTCTGGATCATATCCTTCTCGCTTGACCCAACCCTGGCTCCTATCTGTCATGCTACAAGAATTGACTCTATTCCTCTTCCTGCCCTCTATGTTTCTCTAATATTATCTAGGAGTTTCCTCATGTCGACCAAATCTTCATGGATCCTATCCCTTTGGCATTTGGCTTTGTTAAAATCCTTCGTTGTTCAATCCTGGACCATTTGGGCCATGAGGTCTGCGTCATCCTCAATGATTGTATATTCTGGTGGATTTTTGTGCACCTTATCTTTCTTATGCACACCCCCCATGTGTATGATTGGACTCTTAGTATGGCCTCTCTCTTGTTGAGTAGAACTTGATGTGGTCCCCTATGTTGTCTCAGTCTCTTTTTCATGTTCCTCTAGCGCCCGGGTGTTGTTCTTCTACCCCACCTAGGCATCTTTCTTTGGTGCACCCCCTTTCTTCTATTGCGCTGGATTCTATCCTCGATTTGGATTTTTGGGCGTCTTTTTGTCTATTGTAGGTGTTTGTTATTCCCTACATCAACCTCCTTATCCGTGGACATCTCTTGATTCAAAACTGGAACTCTCCATTCATCGTACCAATCCTTGATGGACATATCTACGTCCTCTTCCATGATGCAGTATCACAATTGTAGCCATTCCTTCTCAGGATCCTTTCATGCTTGGATCCATACTGCATTCTTGGTTGCTTTAAAGTTGGCTATGCCCTGATATTGTATGACCACTTCTGGAATAACCCTCCAAGTGTTGGCAATGCTCTCTTGTAGGTCATTGTAATACCCTGTGAACACGCCTTCATTTGCACTTTTGTTTTTGAGGTCTGAAGTGCTCCCCAATTATAGGTATCGCCATGCGCAGAAACAAGTGGATCACTCACAACAATATGTAAATTTAGGCTCCCTCCATCTGACCAAAGTGATCAGGATCAGTATCCAAGAGTAGTGGAACTCTGTCACCAAGTCCTACACATCCTTACAGTCTTCAACAAACATATTTAAAACGTACGGGGCTCAACTAAGTATAGTTCCCTCCCGATCCGGATTATGTTTGGCATGAAATGAGACCGGATATATAATAAATAAATGCACAGAGATATCATAGATATTCAATAATATAACATAAATGTATCAGATATGCAACCATAAACATAGATATACAGTAATATAGGATTTATATTAATGAAATAAATGTACAGAGACTATAAAATATAGAGTGAAAGACTCGCTAGAATGGTGGCATCTTATCTCTGAGAAGAAATGTCACTGCTACTCGCATTCGCAAGAAGATGATTACAATGAGGCTCTAAAGGAATTTTTACAATAAACAAGAATGCCAAAAACCCTAGACATCCAAAAACCTAACCCTAGGAGATGAAGCACCAAAAGTCATGCGGGCCTTGTTTGGGTAAGTTAGTGCATTAACTTCTGGGGGTCGTAACTTTTGCATACGATCTCCATTTTAGGAGTATGATAGCCTGTTGGAAAGGTATCATAGAAGAGATTCATTTTGGGGCCTCAATCATGCCATAGGATATAACTAAGAACCTTTATATTGAAAAACCTTCATTTGGGCTCTCAAATTGGCCCCGGAAGTTAAAAACTGCTCAAAATAGTAAATTGCCAAAATTGCCAGAAAATTGTTTTGGGCCAGTCGAAAAAGGTGGGTGGCCACCGATATCCACCTGGATCAATCCTCCCTAATTAGGAAGAAATGTTATCCATTGCATTGAGTTCTCGGGGGATAGGGAAAAGCATTTGTTGAATCTGCATCTTGGTGAGCTACTTGCCTTGCTAGAGACGTCGCGCTGCTCAGTTTGTGGAATTCTGTCACGAACCTATTGAGGTTGAGGTTGTTCAACAAGTCGGGATACATGAGAGGATAGTGTGAAAAAGGAATATTTGTGCTTTGTTGCAGCCTTGTTGACCTGCTTCTGTTGGATAGGAGGTGCTTGGGTCGAGGTTGTAGTGGTTGCGGCGTCCTTCTGTTCTCCTTTTGAACAAATTGTGAAAAAGCTAAATTTTGCAGTATGAGATACTACCTTCTGACACTTTTTAGGTGGAATAGTAGTCGGAAATACCTCTGGTATTCTGTAGAGATGACCCCCTAGAGAAACAATGACACTGCGGGGTCAAGACTCATAAACAACATGGTGCTTCCACATATATGATTGCCCAAAGAGAACATCACAGACATCCGGTGGGGAAACATCACATAATACCTCATCCTTGAAGGGTTGGATGCCATATGACAATCGACATTGTTGGATGACAAGGAGATCTCGTCCTTGGAAAAGCCACTTGATGTTCTATGGCTGCGAGTGTGGTGTTGTCAACAATCCCAACTATTTAACAACCTCTGCTGAGATAAGGTTTTTCTGGCTTTTGCTATCAACAATAAAATTCAGTGGGGTCCCCTTTAACCACATTTTTGAATGAAAAATTCACTCCCCCTCTTTAGGATCAATTGGTTCTTCTGGTTGAATTGCTCGGGTCGGGACAATAGCATTGGGGTCTATGTCAATGATCTATTATTTACCAGTATTTTTAGAATCAGATTCTGAATCAGGGTTTGGCTCCTTGTCTTTGATCTTAGCCACCAATGGCTATTTTGAGCAACAATCATTGGTGTTGTGCTAGGTGATTTTGTGTAAATCGCACCATTTTCCAGTGTCCTTATTTGTCTTCCCATGACCCTTCTTTTCCTTTGTCTTGGACTGGTTTTTAGGAAGCTGTTTGTTAGGGCCATATTTATCATACTTTGGTTGTTGTGGATTTGCAGACCCAAACTCCCATTTGTTCTGGTGCTTAAATTTTTGTTCGATTTTAACAACATATCGATAAGCAGCACCGAGTGATGAGATGTCCNACGTTGCCCCAATAGATAAGGACACCACAAATCCATGGCATGCAAAATAGCCAACATTTCCTTTTCATATATGGATTTGCCCAGATTTCTTTTAGATAGTTGCTTGCTGGTAAAGACCAAAGGTCGGCCCTCTTGCATAAGGAAAACACCAATTCCTTTCCCTGAGGCATCACATTCCAACACAAAGGTCTTTGTGAAATAGGGAAGGGCGAGGACTGGAGTGGTGCACATGGACATCTTCAAGGTCTAAAAAGCTTCAGCAGTGGATGGAGTCCAAGTGAAAGAGTTCTTTTTTAGGAGAGTAGTGAGAGGTGTTGAAATCTTCCCATAATTCTTAACAAACTTGCAATAATACCCTGTTAAGACTAGAAATCCACACAATCTCTTAAGAGTCTTTGGGTGAGGCCAGTATTACATAGCTTCAATCTTTTTAGGATCCACCCTGATGCCATCTTTGCCAACTAGATGACCCAAGTATTCTACTTCTGAGGTGCCAAAAGCACATTTAGACTGTTTCAGGAAAAGTTGGTGCTGAGAGAGTAGATGGAGAAATCGATCCACATGAGMAAGATGGTMTACCCAGGTTTTKCTATAKATTAGGATATCATCAAAGAAAACTAAGACAAAATGGCGGAGAAAAGGATAGAAGACATGATTCATGAGGCTTTGGAAGGTGGAGGGGGCATTACACAAGCCAAAGGGCATGACCAAAAACTCATAGTGGACCTCATGAGTTCTAAAGGAAGTCTTGGGAATGTCTGCCTCTTTCATACATATCTAGTGGTAGCTCGAATGGAGATCTAGTTTAGTGAAGAATTGGGTTCCACTCAATTCATCCAGGAGGTCATCAATGACAGGAATGGGGAATTTGTCTTTGATGGTAAGTTTGTTGAGGGCACGAATGTCAAGACACATTCGCCAATAACCTTATTTCTTCAGGACCATGACCATAGGAGACGAATAGGGGCTCATCCTAGGGTGGATAATGCCTGCATTAAGAAGTTCCTGGACCATTTTATCGATTTCATTTTTTTGGGAAAAGGGGTGATGATACGGATGGGTATTGGGAGGAAGGATTCTGGGTACAAGGGGAATGGAATGATCATGAACACCACGGGAAGGAGGGAGGCCTTGGAGAGTGGAAAAGACCAATTGATGTTTAGAAAGGATGGATTGGAGGTCTTGTGGTACCGAGGGTGTCTCTGTTGCTTGTATGGCATGGAGTTGGGTGATAACACCAGAATGACCCTTTTTTAGCAGCTTTTCCATGCGATGGGAACTATTGATCTCAGGTGAACCAACGATGATGCCTTGGAACTTATATTGGTGGCCCTCCTGGTCGAATTGCATGGTTAAGTATTTAAAATCCATGAGAATGGGACCCAAATTCCTTAGCCAGTCTGCACCCAACACAATNTCTTTGCCAACTAGATGACCCAAGTATTCTACTTCTGAGGTGCCAAAAGCACATTTAGACTGTTTCAGGAAAAGTTGGTGCTGAGAGAGTAGATGGAGAAATCGATCCACATGAGAAAGATGGTATACCCAGGTTTTGCTATATATTAGGATATCATCAAAGAAAACTAAGACAAAATGGCGGAGAAAAGGATAGAAGACATGATTCATGAGGCTTTGGAAGGTGGAGGGGGCATTACACAAGCCAAAGGGCATGACCAAAAACTCATAGTGGCCCTCATGAGTTCTAAAGGAAGTCTTGGGAATGTCTACCTCTTTCATACATATCTAGTGGTAGCTCGAATGGAGATCTAGTTTAGTGAAGAATTGGGTGCCACTCAATTCATCCAGGAGGTCATCAATGACAGGAATGGGGAATTTGTCTTTGATGGTAAGTTTGTTGAGGGCATGAATGTCAGGACACATTCGCCAATAACCTTATTTCTTCAGGACCATGACCATAGGAGACGAGTAGGGGCTCATCCTAGGGTGGATAATGCCTGCATTAAGAAGTTCCTGGACCATTTTCTCGATTTCATTTTTTTGGGAAAAGGGGTGATGATACAGATGGGTATTGGGAGGAAGGATTCTGGGTACAAGGGGAATGGAATGATCATGAACACCACGAGAAGGAGGGAGGCCTTGGAGAGTGGAAAAGACCAATTGATGTTTAGAAAGGATGGATTGGAGGTCTTGTGGTACCGAGGGTGTCTCTGTTGCTTGTATGGCATGGAGTTGGGTGATAACACCAGAATGACCCTTTTTTAGCAGCTTTTCCATGCGATGGGAACTATTGATCTCAGGTGAACCAACGGTGATGCCTTGGAACTTATATTGGTGGACCTCCTGGTCGAATTGCATGGTTAAGTATTTAAAATCCATGAGAATGGGACCCAAATTCCTTAGCCAGTCTGCACCCAACACAATGTCACAACCTCCCATGTTGATAGAAAACATATGGGATTTCAGGTGGTATTCACCAATTTGGAGACACACATGTTCACAACGCCCTCCACATTTCATGGAACCACCATTGGCAATCATGATTTGGAAATTATTGACGGCATGGATGTAGCAATGAGTTTATTGGGCAATGTGGCAATGAATAAAATTATGGGTGCT
>JZKD02S2028180.1:7453-20402 GCA_000966675.3 Picea glauca
CACATGACCTTGTTTTGTGACCTAGGGTTCATCCACAGAGTGTGTCGGGGTTTCATGTACCGAGATTTCGCGACTTGCGAAAATGGGGGGGGTCTTGCTCTTTGGTTTCCCGAGTACCAAAACGTCGAAACTTATTCATTCTAAATCGATTTGGGGTTTTGTATACCGGGATTTTGCGACTTGCAAAAACGAGGGGTCTTTCCCTTTGGTTTCCAGGGTGCCAAAACGTCGAAACTTATTTACGCTAAACCGATTCGGGGTTTCGTATACCGGGATTTCGCGACTTGCGAAAATGAGGGGTCTTGCCCATTGGTTTCCCAGGTGCCGAAACAATGAAAATTATTGACGCTAAGCCGATTTGGGGTTTCATATACCGGGATTTTGCGACTTGCGAAAATGAGGGGTCTTGAACTTTGGTTTCTCGGGTGCTGAAACGTCGAAACTTATTTACACTAAACTGATTCGGGGTTTCGTATACCGAGATTTCGTGACTTGTGAAAACGAGGGGTGTTGCCCTTTGGTTTTCTAAGTGCCGAAATGCCGAACCTTATTCATGCTAAACCAATTCGAGGTTTCGTAAACCGGGATTTCACGACTTGCAAAAACGAGGGGTCTTGCCCTTTGGTTTTTCGGGTGCCGAAACGCCAAAACTTATTCATGCTAAACCGATGGTCTAGATCACTCATGGATCAACAACCACAATCATGTCGCGATTTCTTGAATCGTGAATTCATGCAGTCCTACGCTTTGACCACTCCAAGTCACAAGTCAGTGAAATGCTACCCGACTGCCACATGTCCTATGTCGATGGATGGTTCCGAATACTTCGGGACTTTCCGGACATTTTTTGAGTCCACTCTCCTACCTATGCAAAGGTTAAGATCGACAGTCAATAGAGCTCCAATAGATCCTTGGATCTACCATCCTAGATCCCATCTCTACTTGCTAAGGCTGAAGGGGTCGAGGTGTTAACACCTGCGCTCCTCCTCTAGATCCATCAGTCTTGACCGACCTGGGGTATTTCTGAAAGGATTCCGACCGTTCGTCTACCAAATGATGGGGTATTCTCTTTCGATAACTCAACTCGATGTCCTTTCTGATCTTGAATCACAAGATTCAACCTATCAGAGATCCGAACTCCCACGACTTCGAAACCTGAGAGGACTACTCTTTCATGTACAAGGTTTCCAGACTCAAATCACATGATCCTTCAGAGGGTTCTTGGGTAATTATCCCTAGGCTTAGTGACCTGACTGAAAATCATTCCTAATTCGTCGAGCTATGAACTCTGTGACAGGGGTAAAGTAAACTCGTGCATTTACTATAATGATAGTCTTTTCAAGGAACTCACTCCGACTTTGGAATGCGAGGAAACTTCCCAGGAGGAGGTGCCTTTGGGAAATTAAACCAGGGCATAGCGTGAGTCAAGTAGATGGGACAAATCTCAAGGGAATGGACTCGTATTTTGAACTTATTCATTCTATACATAAGTCAATTATGGTCATATAAGTATAAGCATGCATCCATTATTTCCAATCAAAACACAAGGCAAACACTTCTATACAGAAACCATTTATGAGTGTATAAACATGAGCATGCGCTCACGATATTCAATTCAAAATACAAGACATAACACTTATTAGAAACACCATACGTGACGTGACTGCTGAGAGGGGTGCTCATTTCCACCCAACCGTAGGCTCAATGACTCCAAATGGATCTACCACTAGACACCCCCGAGCTATGCCACGATGCTTGAGATTCAGTCTCCTACTTCCAGCTCAACGAAAGTTAAGGATGAAGGTTACTCTCCTTCTCCTCTATTCATAACTCCTTGTATTTCCAGAGTTCCTCCCCAGTTCTCTTCTACGATCCCTATCAGATGTATTCTCCCTCCCCACACTTCCTTTCTTTCCTTTTTCTGCAATATTGTGTGTGGCACAAATTCCCCCATCCGTGGTCAGGTCTGAGAGCTTCTACGGATGGGCAGTTCGCCCCCATCCCCTCATTAACTCTTGAGGAGTCTCCCCACCTACCATCCTGGTAGGTAATTCATTCCAGGGTCAGAGAGTTTATTTGGTATTTGAGCAAGTAAAAAATAGTACGGTATTGGTTTGGTGGAAGTTAACGCAACCATTCCAGGTCCCTTCCACCACCTCTCATTAGCCATCATGGTATGTTTTAGCACATCCTTCCTCCCAACATTCATGCAACACATAATGATAACACAATTTACATTCATCGACCTTTTATACAAAGGTCCGTCAAATCAAACATTCACATCTTTGAGTTTTCCATAGTTCTTGTCCAATATAGTTATTTTTATAGACTGGGGGAAGCAGGGTGTTACAATTCCCTCCCCCTTAAAGGAACATTGTCCTCGATGTTCTATCTATCAATATGATGTGTATGTACAGAAGTAAACAAAATCGGATATGCATGTTTAATGGCATCTTCCATTTCCCATGTAGCCTCATCTGGGCCAAAATGTTTTCACTGCACCTTGACTTGTGCAATGTTTCGATTCCTGAGTGGGGTTTCCTTTCTGTCCAGTATGCATTGAGGTTCTGGCAGGAATTCTCCCTCCGGTTCCATCTGAATCACAGACCAGTCAATTATATGATTAGAATCGTGTATATATTTATTCAATAATGAAACATGGAAAAAATTATGTGCTTTTACTATGGGAGGAAGTGCTAGCCTATAGGCTACAAGTCCCACTCTATCTATAATTTCAAAGGGTCCACAATACTGAGGTACCAACTTGCCACAAGCTCCCATCCTCAGGGAACTCTTCCTAGGCCTAATTCTGAGATATACGTGGTCTCCCATCTTGAATTCTCTTGGAGTTCTCTTTTGGTCGGCGTAACTTTTCTGTCTGTTCTGAGCGACCTTTAGATTTTGTTTTATCTGAGTCACTTGTTGTTCCATTTCTTTCAACATGTGGGGTCCAATAGTAACTCTGTTCACGGGATTACTCCAACTGACTGGAGTGTTTCACGGTCTACCATAGAGGACTTCGAAAGGGCTCATCTTCAGGGATTCTTGGTAGCCATTGTTGTAGGCGAATTCCACCAGTGGCAGGTAATCTTCCCACTTTTTGGGTTGATGCATTACATGCATCCTTAGCATGTCTTCTAATATTTGGTTCACTCTTTTTGTCTATCCATCGATTTGAGGATGATAGGCTGTGCTAAACATTAATTTGGTTTCCAGACCAACCATCAAGGATTTCCAAAAGTTGGAAGTAAATTTCGTGTCTCTGTCAGACACGATCTCTTTAGGCATACCATGTAGTCTAAATATCTCCTTCATGAATATGTTGGCGATGTATATTGCCTTGCAATTCGACTTGATGGGGATAAAATGAGCAGACTTGCTCAGTTTATCCACCACTACCATGATGGTGTCATTTTGTTTGGTCGATGTTGGTAATCTGGTAATGAAATCCATGGAGATGGTTTCCCATTTCCATTCCGGGATTGGTAGAGGCTGTAATAATATTGTTGGGTGTCGGTGTTCTGCTTTAACCTATTGGCATTCTATGCATTTGGCTAAGTACTCAGCTATGTCTTTCTTCAATCGAGGCCAATAGAATTGTTTCCTGGTGGCCGTGATCATCTTCTGGTATCCTGGATGACTAGTATGCGATCTTTTATGTAGTTCATCCATTATGAACCTCTTCAAGTCATCACAATCTGGAATATACAATCTATTTTTGTAAGTTAGAAGACCTCCATCTATCATCTGGTATCCTTCATACTTTATCCCTGTGGGTTCTTACTCCATGTACGAGGTCATGTTCTAAAAGAATGTGTCTATTTCTTGTGCATTCTTAACTATTTCCCTGACGTTGGTCTCACAGGTGCTCACCGCTGCCAGATGAATTGTTTTCATACTTCTGCTAAGGGCATCGGCCACCTTATTTTCCTTTCCCTTGATATGTTTTATTTCGAAGTCAAACTCACTAAGAAGGGCCATCCACCTAGCTTGTCTAGCATTGGGTTTTGGTTGGTCAAATAGATGTCGCAATCCACAGTGGTCTATCATGAGTACGAATTTCCTTCCCAGGAGGTAATGCCTCCACATTTTCAAGGCATGCACTATGGCGGCCAGCTCTAGATCATGGGTCACATAGTTGGCTTCGTTCTCATTCAAATTTTTGGATTCCTAGCAGACTACACTTCCTTCTTGCATAAGGACTCCCCCGAGCCCTTCCTTACAGGCATCTTTGCACACGAGGAAGTCATTTTCAGGATCAGTGATCTTCAACACGGGTGCATGGGTCAGAAGGTGTTTCATGGATTGAAATCTTTCTTCACATTCTTGTGTCCATGTGAATTTATCTCCCTTCTTCTGGAGGGTAGTGATTGGACAACCAATCTTGGAGAATCCTTTTATAAATCTCCAATTGTATCCTTCTAAGCCCATAAAGAACCTGATATCCGAAACGTCCATTGGGGTAGGCCATTCCATGATAGACCAGATCTTGTGAGGGTCTACTACTACTCCTTTTTCAGATATGACATGGCCCAAGTAATGATTTGCTTATGGAAAAAGTCGCACTTGTTAAATTTGGCATAGAGCTGATGTTCTCTTATCACTTGAAGAACAAGTCTAAGATGTTCCTCATGTTCCTCTCTATTCTTGGAGTAAATTAATATATCGTCAATAAAAACCAGTACAAATTTGTCTAGGAATTTGCTGAGCACATTGTTCATCAAGCACATAAAAGTGGCAGGGGCATTGGTCAATCCAAATGGTACTACAACAAACTCATAGTGACCATATCTTGTCCTGAAGGCAGTTTTGTGGATGTCTTCACCCTTGATTCGGACTTGATGGTATCCAAATCTCAAGTCAATCTTTGAGAAGATGGAAGCACCTCCCAATTCATCAAACAGGTCATCGATCCTGGGTAACGGGTACTTTTTCTTTATGGTTACCTTATTGAGTTGTCTATAATCTATGCACAATCGGAGGGTACCGTCTTTCTTTTTCACAAACAAGACTAGTGCTCCCCATGGAGACACGTTGGGCCGGATATAGCCTTTGTCCATCATTTCTTTTAGTTGTAATTTAGGCTCAACTAGCTCAGGTGTGCTCATCCTATATGGTGTCCTAGAAACTAGCACCGCTTCTAGTGCAAGTTCTATTGAGAAGTCAATGTCCCTTCTCGGAGGTAGACCCGGTACCTCTTCCGAAAATACATCTCTATATTCTCTTAGTGTGGGGTGGTCTTCGAGGCTTGGTTTGTCATATTCAACTGATTCCAACACCTGTATCACATATAGTGGACATCCCTTTCTGCAATACTTTCTCATTTGAAGAGCTGATATTCATCTCACCGAGACAGGTTTTTGGATCCCTTGAAGGGTTATCCTTTTTACTTCTTCACTTACACATTCTAAGGTTTTATGGTAATAGTCTAGTCTGGATTTATATGTGGCTAGTCAGTCCATACCAATCAACAGGTCATATGATCCTAGGGGTAATATGTTAAGGGTTTCTTGGGTGGGGAATTCACCCATAGTGAATTGGTAAGCTGGTATGACCTCCACTACCTTTCTTTTGGTGCCAGTGGATAACTATACCAACCATGGCTTGGCATGTTTATGTGTCTATAATTTACACTTATCAACTGCCTTAGGGGCTATATAACTCAGATTTGAACCAGGGTCAGTTAGAATAGACATTAGATGGTTGGTAATCAAACCTTCCATCTCCACCACTGAAGCTTGGTGGTCAACTTGTTTATTATCCAGGGCTGCATAAATTTGCAACACACTCCTGGCCACGTCATTGACAGTGGTAGCTTCTTGAATGTTATAAATTCTTTGACTATTCTGTCGTCGGTGCAGGTAGTCCCTTAGTATATGTTCTTCTCCACAACCCCAACATTTCAAGGGTTCTCTCTTTGGGTTATTAATCTTTCCTGGGGTAGATCCAGAAGGTTTATTGCCGCCCTAGAAGGGGAAATTCTGCTGGTGACTTCGGGTTGGGAAGCTCATCCTTGAGTTCTTTTTATAGTTTTTAAATCTTGGGGATTTAAACCCCTTTTTCTAGAATCCCAAACTAATCTTTTGCTTCTAGCCTTCGCGAGGTTCTGTTCGATGCCCAAGCTATTCATGACAATATATTGCCTTTCGGATAGTGTCTTCCAGGGTCTTTGGTTCATCAAACTCAATCATGTTCTGATAGTCCTTAGGTAGTCCACTAATGAATCATTTCACCTTTTCCTTTTCTGCTTTTATATAGGGTACGTACCTCAACAACTCGAGGAATTTGTTGACATATTCCTCTATGGTGATTTTCCCCAGCTTGAGTTCATAGAATTCTTTAGTCTTTTCGTCGAAATATTTTTCCGACAGATACTTCTTCCTGAAGTATTTCTCAAACCATTCTTAAGATAGGTCCTCTTCGTGAATCCATTTTACATTCTTAAGGTCTTCCTACCAAATGGAAGCCTTTCCATTCAAGTTGAAAGTGGCTACTCAGGCCTTCAGGTTTTCTGAGAGGTCATGGACTCTGAAATACTTCTTGAGTCCAAGCAGCCAGGCCTCCACTTCCTCCCCCTTCTTTATTTCACTGTCAAAAGAGGGTGGTTTGACCTTCTTGAATTCTTCAAGATTATGACTTTTGGAATGCTTTCACTTCTTCCATTTTCTTTGGGAATAAGAACTAGTTTTTCTACTAGAAGATCCCTCCGAGTCACCAGTTTCCTTTCCAGAGGAATCATCCGACGCTTGTCCCTTATCTCTGGGGTGGACCTTTCTCGAGGTTCTCTTCCCAGTGTGGCCACTTAAAAGACCACGTTTCTATATCTCAGGTGGAATTCGACTTTTCTTTGTATGTTGTCGGTCTGCGTGACTAGTGTCAGGTCCATGCTGCAATTTTCTTTGTATGTCGAATAAACTCTGTAGCAAGATTGCATTAATTTCTGTTTTCTTCTCTTGCTCTTTTATCAACCTCTCGTTGTCAGCCTTGCAGCTATGTAGTTCGACCATGGGGCTCCTCACAGTCTCAGCTAGATCTGGATGGGTCTTTACCACCCTCCTTTCGTCAGACTCTTAATCTCTATTGTGGGATCCATCCCCCACTTCGTGGTGCGTCACCATTCTATGTGTCTGCAGTTTCCCATGGTTGATCGTCCACTTGTTGTGTAGGAAAAACAATTGTTGTTAGTCAACATTATATTCATTCACAATCAATGCATAATTCATATTTTTCAAATGCATACACACAATAAGAATTTTCATTCTTAACTTCAACTTTTGATAAAGGGGGCTAAGATAGAGGGTTACTCCTTTTAAGAGTAATTCAAATGGAGTTTCTGCGCAACTTGTTCATGAGCCCAAGCAGGCCAAGTGTTGTAACCATGCTCTGATACCAATTTCTCACACACCAACTACGACAACTAAGATTTTCTTTTTTTTTTTGGTCTTTTCTTCGAGGGACAGAATCCCTGAATTTCTACAGGGCCTAGCACAGACCATCCCTTCCCTTATCCTCCTCCATGTGACCACCTCCGTGAACATGCTTTCAAGATTTTTGTTGGAGGGAACCCTTGGTCCTTCAATCCCCGCAACCTGAAAGCTCGGTATCATCCAGATCTACGGTCCAGATCGTTGACTTGATTAACGACCCAGATTAAATCCCGACATTCTACCTTTCGATATTTATGGCGGGGTCTTCGCTCCTATTCCTCCTATGTCCAGAACCCCGGTGGCTTTAGATCTTCGCCACACGTTCTCTACGAATGGATGGTCCAAATCCTTTTAGGACTCCTCCTTCCTACCACATGACCCTATCCTGTGACCTAGGTCTCATCCATAGAGCGCGTCGGGGTTTCGTGTACCAAGATTTCGTGACTTGCGAAAACGGGGGGGTCCTGCCCTTTGGTTTCCCGGGTGCCGAGACGCCAAAAATTATTCACGCTAAACCGATTCAGGGTTTCGTATATCAAGATTTCATGACTTGCGAGAATGAGGGGTCTTGCCCTTTGGTTTTCGGGGTGCCGAAACGCCAAAAATTATTTATGCTAAATCGATTCGGGGTTTCGTATAACGGTATTTCGCAACTTGCGAAAACAAGGGGTCTTGCCCTTTGGTTTCCCATGTGCCTAAACAATGAAAATTATTCACGCTAAACTGATTTGGGGTTTCGTATACCAGGATTTCGCGACTTGCGAAAACAAGGGGTCTTTCCCTTTGCTTTCCCAGGTGCCAAAACGCTGAAACTTATTTAGGCTAAACTGATTTGGGGTTCCGTATGCCGGGATTTCACGACTTGTGAAAACGAGGGTTCTTTCCCTTTGGTTTCCCGAGTGCCGAAACGCCAAAAATTGTTCATTCTAAACCGATTCGAGGTTTCATATACCGAGATTTCGCGACTTGCGAAAACGAAGGGTCTTGGCCTTTGGTTTCCCGGGTGCTGAAATGCCAAAAATTATTCACGCTAAACCGATGGTCCAGATCACTCATGGATCAACGACCACGATCATGTCGCAATTTCATGAATCGTGAGTTCGTGAAGTCTTACCCTTTGACCACTCGAAGCCGCAAGTCAGCGAAATGCTACCCGTATACCACGTGTCCTGTGCTGATGGACGATTCTGAATACTTCGGGACATTTAGGACGTTTGTCGAGTCCACTCTCCTGCCTATGCAAAGGTTAAGATTGAAGGTCAATAGAGCTCCGACAGATCCTTGGATCTATGGTCCTGTATCTCATCACTACTTGCGAAGGCTGAAGGGGTCGAGGTGTTAACGTCTGCGCTCCTCCTCTAGATCCATCGGTCTTGATCGACCTGGGGTATTTTTGAAAGGATTCCAACTGTTCATCTACCAAATGATCAGGTATTCTCTTTCGATAACTAGACTCACTATCCTTTCTAAGCTTGAATCATGAGATTCAACCTCTTAGAGCTTTGAACTCCCATGAATTCGAAACTTGAGAGGACTACTCTTTCTTGTACAAGGTTTCTAGACTTAGATCACATGATCCTTCAGAGGGTTCTTGGGTAATTATCCCTAGGCTTGCTGATCTAACTGAAAAGCCTTCCTAATTCATCGAGCTATGAACTCTGTGACAAGGGTAAAGTAAGATCATGGGTTTACTATAACGATAGTCTTTTCAATGAACTCACTCCGACTCTAGAATGCGAGGAAACTTCCCGGGAGGAGGTGCCTTCGGGAAATCAAACCAGGGCATAGTGTGAGCCAAGTAGATGGGACAAATCTCAAGGGAACAGACTCGTATTCTAAAATTATTCATTCTATACATAAACTGATTATGGTCATATACGTATAAGTATGTATCCATTATTTCCAATCAAAACAGAAGGCAAACACTTCTATACAGAAACCATTTATGAGCTTATAAAAATGAGCATGCGTTCACGATATTCAATTCAAAATATAATACATAACACTTATCAAAAACACCAGGCGTGATGCGACTGTTGAGAGGGGTGCTCGTTTCCACCCAACCGTAGGCTTAGTGACTCCAGACGGATCTACCACTAGCCACGCCCGAGCTAGACCACGATGCTTGAGATTCAATCTCCTACTTCTAGCTCAACGAAAGTCAAGGATGAAGGTTACTCTCATTCTCCTCTGTTCATAACTCTCTGTATTTCAAGAGTTCTTCCCCGGTTCTCTTTCGCGATCCCTATTGCACGTATTCTCCCTCCCCACACTTCCTTTCTTTCCTTTTTCTGCAAGATTGCGTGTGGGACGAATTCCCCCATCTGTGGTCAGGTCTGAGAGCTTTTACAGATGGTCAGTTCACCCCCATCCCCTCATTAACTCTTGAGGAGCCTCCCCACCAACCATCATGGCGGGTAATTCATTCCAGAGTCAGAGAGTTGCTTTGGTCTTTGAGCAAGTAAAAACCAATACGTTATTGGTTCGGTGGAAGTTAACGCAACCATTCCAGGTCCCTTCCACCACCTCTCATTAGACATCGTGGTCTCTTTTAGCACATCCCCCCTCCCATCAATCGTGCAACACATAATCATAACATAATTTACATTGATCGACCTTTTATACAAAGGTTCGTCAAATCAAACATTCACATCTTTGAGTTTTCCATAGTTATTCGCCAATATAGTTATTTTTACAGACTGGGGGAAACAGGGTGTTACAAAATCACACGCCCTTGTTGTCTTTTCATCCCTTTCATCGAAGGAATTGGACTGGCTACACAGTTGTTTTTCCAGATTTTTGTGTTATTTCTGAACCCTCTCTTAGTAATAGTAAGTCGAGATGTTGTAACAAAAATATTGTTGACTCGTGGAAGTGGGTGAAGGGTCAGCTGTAGGGCCTATGATTGAGAAGGAATTTATTCATGTTGAAAAAGGGGGAGAAAGACTGTTGTGGGATGGGTTTTAAACCCTGTAGATTTAGAGGTTCTGACCATAAGGGGATTTTTTTTCGCCGAAGAAAATCGTCTAGAGATTGGTAATAAGTTTTATGTAGAAGCGAGATACACTTATGCTCCTGTAGAGATAGATTTTGATGAAACTATTCCTTCTTTCACATAAACTGGGGTTTTGGATGGGTTCGGGAACTTTGAACTCTTAGAGCAGGCGGTTAACAAAACAGTGGAGGAATCTTTAATTGATTTACTACCTTCTTACAAAGAAGTGTTAAATAGAAGCCCACTTCATATATTTTTTGGAGGAAAAACTCTCTTTGGGTTTGGCTCAAAAACAAAAACCGTTAGCCCGATTGCTAGTGTTGGTGGTTGGGGCATTAAAAATGAGTTGTCGGTGAAGAAAGGGTTTATTTTTGGAGGACTTGAGAAATATTTCTCACCAATCAAAACCAGAAATGTTAGGAAGTTCATTAATGAGAAAGAACAAGAGGGGAATTTAATATTAAAGGTATCAGAGGGTCTAAGGGCACTTAGAGAAAAAACATCCCTAGCGAGAGGTATCAAATGATAGTACTCTTGCTAAATGTTAGAGGAGTGGCGGGTGCTCCCAAAACTCTAGCCCTCAAAATATAGTTTGATATGGTTAAACTAGATTTAGTCATGATAGAAGAAACTATGGTCGTTGGCGTTAAGGTGAGAGAGGTTTTATCCAATTTCTTCCCAACATGGAATTTTTGTGTCGTGGATTCAAAAGGTTTGTCTGGAGGACTTCTATCTTCATGGAACCCAAAAAACGCTAATCTGAATACTTTTTTGACTCCTATAGGAAATTTACTAGAGGGCTTTGTAAAGCAAATTAATTTGAACTTGAAGCTGTTAAATTCTTATGGGTCATATGATGAAAGAAAAAGTTTAAGAGACTTTATCAAAAAGGATCGTATTCTAAAAGAGCCAAATCTAATTTTGGGTGGCGATATGAACTTTACAATTTCTGCAAGAGAATCTGGGGTATTAATGCTAGAAGCGATCCTTTAGCTGCTTATTTCAATAATATGATACAAGGAGAAGGTTTAATTGATTTAGAACCTGTAAATGTTCTTCCTACTTGGAGGAATGGAAGGGGAAATCAAGATTCTGTAGAAAAAAGATTGGATCAATTTTTAATAAGTGAATCGTTGATGGATTCAAGGCATTGTTTTAGATCATGGGTGGTTAATGTGAATATTTATGATCATATGCTAGTTGTTTTCCAAATGGAACCACCTCAAAAAAGGTAGAATATCCTGTTCAAATTTAATCCAGTATGGTTAAAAGATCCAGAGTTTGTTTCCTTTGTTCAGTCCAATTGGTTTAAGATGGAGGAGTCACAGACTTCTTCACCTATGGTAAAACTAGTCTCAAAACTAGACTTATTTAGCAATGGAACTAGAATGGCTTACAATGCACTCAAGTCACAATTTTTGGAAGCAGACTGGACTTCAGAGGAATTAATTCCCTTGAAGGATTTACTACCTTATGAGGTAAGAACTTTAGATGATGGTTTTAAATACTTGGGTTTTTTCCTAAAACCAAATTGGTATTTGATTAATGATTGGTGTTGGCTGATTAAAAAAGTGGGAAATTTTTTTTCCAGCTATTGTCATAGATGGCTTACTTTGGGAGGAAGGTATATTTTGATAAATTGAGTTTTGGAAAGCATTTCAGTGTACTGGTTGGCTATGGAAAAGATACCCAAAATCATATTTAATAAAATTAGAAGGAGGATGTTTAGTTTCCTATGGTCGGGAAACAAAAAGACAAAAAGTTTCCATTTGGTAAGATGGGACACGCTTGCAAAACCTAAGAAGTGCAGAGGTTGGGGCTTTAAAAATATGTTCAATTTTGGTAAAGCACTGGTTGAAAAAATCCTATGGAGGATTCTATTTGGTAATGGGATGTGGCATGAAGTAATTATTAAAAAATATTTAAAAAGAGTTTCTTTGAATGGTTGGCTTAGAAAAGCAAATTCGAATGTGAAAGGTATGTCAAATTGTTGGAAATCACTTTATGATTCTCTGTCTATTGTCACTGATTGTTAGCATGGAATCCTGGAACTGGAAAGGATATAAGAATTGGGTTGAATCCACTGATAGGATCACATTATTACTACAAATTATCTCAGAATTTGATTTCACTGCTACACTCAAAAGGTATTTTCACTCCAGACCAGGTATTTTCATCTCACTCTTGGTATTTTCATCTCACCATTGTAGTATATTTTGTTTGTTGGTGTCATGTCAGTGGTCACTTTTGTTTGCTTTGGAGGAATGCAATTGTAGTTTGACCGTTATACATGTCACCACTCGTAGCATTATACATGTTATCGCTCAGCATTAAATTCCATGTCACCACGTTATACATGTCACCACTCGTAGCATTAAATTCCATGGCATAGCAAGTCAAAGCATTAAACAGACATAGCAGGACAGAAACCTATGGCATAGAGAAATCCATGGCATAGAGATTTTTAAAATTTTATTTTAATCTAAAGAGCGTCTTCAATTCCAAGAAGTCCGATGTCCAGGAAGTC
>JZKD02S2028202.1:0-10599 GCA_000966675.3 Picea glauca
TATAATAATATTATTCCTAGTTTCATTTTTTTCCACAGAAAAAGTCGCTTTATATTATGGAAATATAAATTGTTACAATACAGACTGAAATCAAGATTCCCAGAGCCCCTAATACTTCCCATGCCACACCCAGGAAGAGAAAAATTGGACGTTGCCCAACCCTGTTACATAAATTGTTACAATACAGACTGATATTAAGATTCCCAGAGCCCCTAAAGCTTCCCATGCCACACACATGAAGAGAAAAATTGGACGTTGTCCATCCCTATTACATAAACCGAGAGATTCCCATCTCATAGAATCTCCTCGGCATAGCAGTAAAAGGCTTCCAATCGGGAAACTCCTAGCATTTTGTCCCTTTGCAAAAAACAGCAATAGCACACTTGTTGTTCACTAATACACACATAAGACTAATATAAATTTAAGAACTAGTGAGGCCCTACATGGACAGCTTCAACCTTAAAGTATTCGATCGATCCTGGATTTTTTAACATGGCCATTTTAGATAATCTATCCGCGTCTGAATTATCTTCCTGGAATATATGCTTGAATGAAATACTTTGAAATTTTTTTATCAATTCTGTGAATCTTTCCTTCCAGCATTCCAATGCTATCACCTGTAAGCAGCCCTTTCCAGATAACCAATCAATTACTATCTTAGAATCCCCCATGACCGAGAGATTTGAGATAGCAAGGCGAGAAGCCAGGGTTAGTAGAGCCCAGGCTCCCATCAACTCTGATCGGTTATTAGTCCCCGGACCACAGTTAATTAACCAATGGATAGTCCTGAACTCATTGATCTTGAGAATTCCACCTGCTCCACTGTTGTTCCCTATTGTAGCCATTGCTCCATCGAACCAGCCTACCGGTCCATCCCACACCCATCTCACCGCCTTTGTCCTAAATTTCTTTTGTTTGGTAGGTTTCCTATGCTCAGCCACGTGCAAAGTCAACAGGAAGGCCACTTTATGTATCGAGGGATCCCCATTTTCAAAAATTGCTAGATTCCTCTTTGTCCATATGTTCCAGCAGATATATAATGGGAGTGTGAAGTAATCTGAGCACCTTAATCTCCAATTGTTAAAACATTTGTTTAAGGAGATCCCCGTCTATGTGCCCATTAAATTTAGTTTTATCAAAATGCTTTGCCACACTGCTCGAGTAAAAGGGCACTCAGCGAACAAATGGATACATGTTTCCAAATTCATATTACAAAGTATGCATCGGCCAGGACTAGCGAAGCCTCTTCACTGTAAAATCTCCCAGGTTAAAATCTTGTTTTCATTCAATAGCCATGTAAAAAAAATTAGCTTCATAGGAGTTGGCCACGTCCATAAGGCTTTTCTCCATCCGCCAATCGCCAAATAATTCTTTTTAGTTTCAATTGCCTCATATATGCCTTTTACCGAGATACTTCTTGTAGTATCCCCACATGTTCACATAAGAGTATCTGGTTTTCTTTTCAGCAGCACCCCCTGATCTATAAGTTTAATCCTGTAGGTATGTCATTCAGTAGCTAGATCACCCTCGATACCCAACTCCGCACTTTTGATCTAAGTTTGTCCCATCACATCCTATCTTGCATCCATGCTCCCCTGAGATAAAAAAAAAAAAATGCCTTGTTGATTTAAGAAAGAGATCAATTCATCTGATAACATTGCTTTATCCCCCATTCCCAGAATCTGATCTTTGCCAATCCTAATCAGTTCCCCCGTGCTCGGACACCACGCCAACCAGTGCAATAAAATAGGTAAAGATCTTTGAAGGTATCTCCAAGTCGGAGATCCTTTTGCTCCTCCCAACAGAACCCTACGAAGCCAACAAGCCACAAATACACCGGGAAAGTATTTAGTTTTTAGCACTCTTTGTCAGAGCCCTTCATGCATCAACCCTCTCCACGGGGTATTAACCATCATTGCTTTGTTGAAACTATCCAAGTTTCTCAACCCCCATCCCCCAAACTTCCTCGGACGCGTGATGATCCTCCAGCTGCACAGATGATACCCTTTCCTTTGTTTTTTCCCATTCCATAAAAACTTGTAAACCAATTTACAAATTTTTACTAGAACCGAGGAGGGGATATTGGCCAAAGCCAGCCAGTATACTGGCTGACTTTCCAAAACCGCCTTTATCAAGACTAGGCATCCACCCAGGGCCAGCCACTTATTGCACCAATGGCTGATATGTCTTTCATATTTGGCAACTAGCCATTCCAATTCCTCCACTTTATACCTGCCAATTTTTAAAAAATATCCAAGATAATTAAATCCATTAGACAACTCTTTTATGTTAAACAAGAAGGAGGATTTTATAGAATCCAAGACGTCCTGTTGAGCTCCAGATTGATAAAATTTCAATTTCTGAGAGTTGATTACTAGCCCTGTTGAATTACAGAAACTGAGGAGAATCCTATGAATCTCAGCCCATTCAGTGATCAAGGCTTTGGACATTATCAGAATATCATCTACAAAAAGTAGATGGATAATCTTCATTGAACTAGATACCTTAATTCCTGTAATTAATCCATCCTCTTGACCTTTTTTTAACTCTAAAATTGGGTTTTCCAGAACCAGAAGGAAGAGCAAAGGAGATAGCGGGCACCCCTGCCTGAGTCCCCTTCCACTTTTAAAGAATTTTGTTGGTTCCCCATTTATAAGAAATGCAAAATTCGTCGATGATATGCAGCCCATTATCCACCTAGTTAAGCTTAGGTCGAATCTGCACTGAAGGAGAACCATTCGCAGGAAATCCCAACTTATACAATCATAAGCTTTTTTCAAGTCAATTTTTAAAAATAGAGCTTGTAACTTTTTTTCTTTTATGTTGTGAATGCATTCCTGGGCTGTACCAATCGCATCCATAATTGTCTGCCTTTTAGAAACCCGAATTGTTCCTCAGATAGTGTCCTTGATAAAATCGGTTTGATCCAGTTTGTGATTATCTTTGTGATGACTTTGTAACATAAATTACACAATGCAATCGGCCTGAAATCACCAAAAGAAACTGGACCACTCACCTTTGGAATCAGAACAATGAAGGTTGAGTTTATGGAACTGTTCACCACACCGCAAAGTCTGGATTCCTCCACCGCCTCTAAGAGATCGTCTGCTATCACCTCAAAGAAAAAAAGGAAGAACTCCACGGTCCATCCATCTCGACCAAGGCTCTTGTCTTCTTTCATACCCCTAAGAACCTCTAACACTTCCTCCTTTGTACATTGTTTATCTAAAGACAGCATGCCCTCCTCCTTTACTAGCCTTGGATACCGGCACACAGAAGCAATCTGCTCCACAATCGCATTGTGCTTGGATTCTTTGTAGAATGAGTTGAAGTGTCTTACCACTTCTTTATTAATGGCCTCATGTCCTATGTGTAAATTATTCTTTTCATCTTTTATTTCCCACAAGTGTTTCTTATTTTGTCTATAGCTTTCATATCTGTGAAAATACTTCATATTTTTGTCCCCTGACTGTATCCAGATTGCCCTATTTTTTTGTCACCAAAGCTCCTCCTCTGCCATCAATATCTTGTTCCTGTTTGTTTCTAGAGTTTTCAAACGATCTAAAGGAAAATCTTGAAGAGAAATCTCTGTGTTTTGAATTGATAGAGCCGCAATCTCCCCTTCAATATCATCTAGTAATTGTTGATCAATTTTTTTCTTGTCCACAATCCATTTATTTACCTTGTTTTTTAGAAAACCTAGCTTCATTGTCAGTCTTTGTTGTGCTCCCTCCACACCTTGCCCCTGTTGAGTTGACCAAACCTCACGAACCAAATTAGCAAAGGGCTATTCCTATGGAAAATGCAATATTCCATATATAACATAATATGCAGAACAGAAATATTTAGCAAGCAATGGCAGAAGAGCAATGATATATCCAGAACATTATTAGAATAATATCAAAAATAGCACCTTTAATAAGGATAGCAATGTTCTTCTAGGAGGCAACCTCAGCAAAGCAGAGCTCTATTACAAAAATCTCCAAGACAAAATATCCAATACCTCATACTCTTATTTATACTAATTCTACCTTTTAAGGAAACTTATAGAGGAAGATCTTTCTAGAAGCAGAAGCTTGTATTAGGTCTTCTTACATTGACTTATTCTCATTTATTTAATAGGCCTTATTAACCAATGCCGACCTTTATTACATAGAAAACATATCTTACTAACTAATGACTCATTGAAATGTTCCTGACTTGGCTAGTCTAGAAAACGCTGCTAATGTCTGTGTAGGATCAAAGGTTTACAGCATATAAATGATTATACAAATAATAAACGCGACAAAGGACTGCAAAGTTTGTATTATGATATCTCTGCGGATTAAAAAATGGCCGAATGCAGCTGAATAAACTGACAATACTCGACTAGATCAACAGACAAAGGATCTTAGCCAGAATACAAATAAGCAACTGTGGTTGAATTAAATAACAACACTCGGCTAGATCAAAAGACAAAAGGATCTTAGCAGGAATACAAATAAGCAACTAAAAGATAATACCCGAAATATAGGAGCACTTCGGAATCAATGAAGAATGATGGAAGACCTGGATGATCTTCCCGGTGACTAGGGTGTGTCTTTCAACACCAAAATCAGCCAACCGGTGTCTTCCTCCTGGAATACACTGAACTATCTCTCCTGAGATGCACCTCTTCTCCTCAATGACAAGTCATAATCTGCATAATGATGAATTAGGTTGTTGACCCTTCATTTATAGCCTTCCAAAACCCTAAATCATGTTGAAACCCTAATTCACTATTGACTTCCAAAACCCTAAATCACTGTTGAAACCCTAATTCATTGATGACTTCTAGTTTTATCTCATAATGACTTAAAAGCGCTTTTAACCCTTTTTATCTCAATGTCACTTTTCGAATATAACACCTGTGACTGGAGTGACCTCTAGTAACCCTGTTTACCCGTCTTTGGCCCTGGCTATAGTCTAACGGGGCGATTTAGACCATTAAGCCTCCTCTCTCGAGCTCCTATTTGGAAAGGGACATTACAGTCCTCCCTTCCCGAAATTGCTTGTCCTCAAACAATACCAGTCTAGGGTCCTCGACACCTGCTCGCTCTCCCAAGTAGCATCCTCTACTGGAAGTCCTCTCCATCTGATCAAACACTCTTTGATGACCCTGCTCCTCATTTTCCTCTCCCGGAACTCCAAAACCTCCTCCGGAACTAACTCTAATTGTCCCTCCTCATCCAACGGGGGAATCTCCTCTGATGTGCTAATGAATTGTCCCACTACCTTTTTTAGGCAAGACACATGGAACATGTTATGAATCTTTCTCCCCTCTGGAAGCTCTAGCTCGTAAGCAACCTCGCATACTCGACACATGATCCTGTAAGGACCATAAAATCTGGGTTTGAGCTTCTCGGCCCCACTCTTCTTAAAAGATGACTGTTTGTAGGGTTGGAGTCTCAAGAAAACCAAATCTCCAACCTCAAAGTTGTGCTCTATCTTGTGCATGTCTGCACTTATCTTCTGTCGGTTTTGCGTCGTCTGCAGATTCTCTTTCAATAACTTGAGAATCTCCTAACTCTCTATGATCCAATCCTTGGCCTTGGGAGCTCTGCTCTCCCCGAAGACCAAGTCTACCAAAGTGGGAGCATCATATACGTACAATGATCGGAAGGGTGTCATACCAATGGACATGTGGAAGGTGGTGGTGTAGCAATGTTCTCCTAATTGTAACCACTTTACTCACGTTCTTTGTTGTCCTCCTACATAGTTCCTCAAATACCCTTCAACCCACTTTTTGACAATCTCAGTCTACCCATCTATCTGAGGGTGATAGCTGGTGCTAGGTGTCAACTCTGTCCCCACCAACCGAAACAACTCTCTCCAAAATGTCCCTATGAACCGACTGTCCCTGTAACTGACGATGTTCTTCGGCAACCCATGAAGTCTAAAGACCTCCCTGAAGAAAAGCTCGACTACCTGAATTGCATTGTACTCTGCCGGTATGGCATAGAAGTGAGCAAACTTGGTCAATCTATCAACCACTACATAGATACAATCCTTACCCTGGACCTTGGGTAGACCCGTGATGAAGTCCATAGATATACTCTCCCATTTCTGCTCTGGAATGGGGAGTGGTTGAAGTAGCCCTGCTGGAAGAGCATGCTCTAACTTGTTCTGCTAGCAAGTCACACACTCACTGACGTGTCTCATAACGTCCTGTTTGAGGCCCTTCCATGAGAACCTCTCTCTGATCTGTCTGTAGGTTTTGAAAAACCCTTGATGGCCTACTAGAGGTGAATCATGAACTGCGGTGAGGATCTTCTTCTTCAGCCCTGAATCTAGCACCAAGTAGACTCTATCCTTGTAAAATATGACATCGTCAATGACCCTATACAGGTCATCCTGTATTTTCCCATCCATCACCTCACAAGAAAACTTGTTCTTGGAATATTCCACTAACAAGTGGGATTTCCAATCTGCTGAAATCTCCATCAAAGAACATGTCCCAGGTCTCCTCGATAGTGCATCAGCCATAATGTTCTTCTTCCCCTTGACATACTCTATGTCAAATTCGAATGCATGTACCTTCGTCACCCATTTCTGTTGGCGCTCACTCAGGTCCTTCTGCTCAAGGAAATACTTCAAATTGTTGTGATCGGTCTTGACCACGAATTTGTTGCCCACCAAATATTGTCTGAACTTGGTCAAGGCATGTATGATTGCCAACATTTCCTTGTCATAAATGGAGTACAACCTCTCAAGTTGACTAAGCTTCTGGCTCTCGAAGACAATGGGGTGTCCTCCCTGCATCAAAATTGCACCGATCCCTTCGTTGGATGTGTCACACTCTAGCACAAATGGCAAGGTGAAGTCTGGTAGTGTCAACACTGGACAAGTGCCCATGACTTCCTTCATGCGAACAAAGGTTTCCTTTGATTTCTCGGTCCATATGAAGGCCCCATGCTTGGTAATATCTATCAGCGGTGCTCCAAGCTGAGAAAAACCCTAGATGAACCACTTGTAATAGCTACATAGCCTGAAGAAGCTCCTCAATTATGTGACATTCTTGGGCGTCGGCCAATCTAGAATGGCCCTGATCTTCTCTTGGTGCAACTGTACCCCCTTTGCACTGATGATGTGGCCCAAGTAAAGTAGCTTTGTCATACCGAACTCTCACTTGGACTCTTTGGCATATAATGATTGTGCCTCCATGATGCTCAATACCTCATCCAGGTGCCTCGTATGCTCTTGCCATGACCGGATATAGATCAAGATTTTGTCGAAGAAAACCAAGACTGATTTCCTTAACTGATCCCTGAATATATGGTTCATGCAATACTGGAATGTAGCGGGTGCATTGGTTAGCCCAAATGGCATAACCAGGAACTCGAAGTGTCCAAAATGACATCAAAATGGCGTCTTCTCTATGTCCTGCTCTCAGATGTTGATCTGATGATATCCAGAGCGTAGATCAATTTTTGAGAAGAAAATTGCCCCATGCAGTTCATCCATCAACTCGTCAATGTGTGGGATAGGGTATCGATTCTTGATGGTTTTCTTGTTCAAGTCTCGGTAATCAATGCACATCCTTCTGGTGCCATCCTTCTTCAGAACAAAGCCAACTGAAGAAGCAAATGGGCTGCTACTCGGTCTGTTGTGTCCCATCGCCACCAATTCCTTGATTTCCTTCTCTATCTCATCCTTGAACCTCCTAGGATGACGATAGGGGGGGTTATCATAGGTTTGTCCCCCTCCTCCAACTCAATGGTGTGCTCAAACCCCCTGTCAAGTGGTCTCCCTTGTGGAATTGCCTCAAAGACCTGTTGATGTCGTCCCAATAAATTCTTGATCTCTATATGGTATTGTTGTCGACCTTCTGAATCCTTCTGAGTAGTGATCAAGAATTTTGTGGCATATGCTACCTCCCCATGTCTGAATATCCTCTCCATTCTCTTGGCTGAAACTGTCATGGGTGTCCTGTCAACATACCTCTTAGAACAACCTTCTTCCCATCCTGATCTTTGAATCCCATTTCCAAGGTTTGGTAGTTGGTAGTGATTTTTCCCAAGGTAATCATCCACTGAACTCCTAACACCACATCTGTTTCCGATAGGTCAACCACATAAAATGTGTCTCTCACTGTGTAGTTGCCTAACTTCATCTCTAAGTTTGGAACTCTGTCTAGACACTCCACTGTGTGGCCATCTGCTACAACAACATCAAACCCCTCAAACTCCTCTGTCTGAAGTGCTCGTCTCAATACTAGTGAAGCGTCAATGAATTTGTGGGTGGCCCCACCATCTATCAGGGTGATTTCCCATTGCCCCTGAATAATCCCTCTGATACAGAGGGTATCATACCTGGGAACACCATAAAGGGTCTCTATGACTCCTCCCTTTGTTGGTTTCCTCCTGTTAGCTTGCTTTGGCGGTTGTGGGACTACTAGAGGATGGGCTCCTACCGGTGTCAGTGGTCTACGGGGAGGCTGCTCCTCTGTTGGTGTTGACTCCTCCTCTAAACTAGTGGATCCATTGTTCTACTCCTCCTCCTCACTGTCCATGTTGTCTGCTGCTACCTCAATATAATGAATCTCTCCCTTGCCCATGCACCTGTGGTTTGGGACCCAAGGATCTCTGCAGCTGAAGCAAAGCTTCTTCCTCATAAGCTCTCGCCTAGTCTCATCATCCAACTTCTCATTTCCCTTCCATTCTCTCTAGAATGGCTTCCTATCTCAATCCCTCTGGGGCACAAATGGTTTGGAGAAATTTTTAGTCTTTGGCATTGAGTGTGCAAGATCTCGAGTGCGAAGGATGGCATCCTACAAAGTGGGAGGCTTGTATGCCTTCACCCATCCTCTCAAAGGCTCTATGAGTCCTTATGTGAATAGCATGATCAGCTTGGGCTCTGATATATCTGTCACTGCCATGGCTACCTGCTGAAACTCTGTGATGAACATCTCTGCTATGTCAGTTTGTCTCAACTAGGCTAGATCCCTGAAGTGTATCTCTGGATCCTTCCTGTCAAACCTGTCCATGAGCCTATCTGTAAACTCCCTATAGAAGGTGATGCGACTATGACCCAATGTCACCAGTCCATGGTACCACCACTCGTGTGCCTCACCCTCCAAGTGTAAGGTCGTGAAACTGATGGCCTTTGTCTCGGTCATTCGGTTGAGCTTGTAATATGTGTCTAGCTTCTGTACCCAAGCTTTGGCGGTGTATTTGGACGATCCATCAAAAGAAGGGATGGTGAGTTTCCTAACTTTTTGGATGAAATCGAGGTTATTCCCTTGTTGTTGTGGTCCTCCCCTTTGCAGCTCTTTGGGGCGGTTCTTGAGTCTGAGTCCACAGTACTCAAATAAGGTCATGTCTTGATGGAAGTCACGACCCAATGTTGCGTACTCCCTCCTATACTCTGCAATGTCGTCGGCATGAGTGAGTGGCCTTTATGCTATCGATGGTGGTGTTGCTACCGGGGGTGCCCTTTGGAAACTATGAAACAAGGGTCTGGGAATCCTACTCGTAGAGGTGTATGTGCGAGAGGGTGATTGGGGTCTACTGCCTACTCCCAAGTTCCCATGTGTTGCATGCGGGACTTGTGTATCTGGGGTGCCCACTCTAGCCAATCTATCAACCACTTGTGCTAAGGACTGAGACATGGTCCGTTGACTAGCTAACATATCATTGATAACCTGCATGAAAGTTGCCTCTGGATCTACGAGGGCCTTGCCACTACCCTCTGGTCGCTCATATATGTCTCCTAGTATCATCTATGCCTCGCGCTCAGCCTCGCGCTCTGCCCTTCTCTCTGCTTCTCTGTGTGCCTCTTCCTCTTCCTTTGAGCTAGGACGAAAAGGGGGGAAATCAGGCCTATGCCTTCTTTCCTGATGCCTGTTGTAAGTGACATATTCTTCACCTATGTGTTCATGGCCCTTTGGGTCTTCTGCTGCACTCATTGTCTTTAGTCATAGGCTGGCAGGACTAAAGCTCTGATACCACTGTAATGTTCCTGACTTGGCTATTCTAGGAAATGATGTTAATGTGTGTGTAGGATCAAAGGTTTACAGCATATAAATGATCGTACAAATAATAAACACGACAAAGGACTGCAAAGTTTGTATTATGATATCTCTATGGATTACAAAATGACCGAATGCAGCTCAATAAACTGACAATACTTGACTAGATCAACAGACAAAGGATATTAGCTAGAATACAAATAAGCAACTGCGGTTGAATTAAATAACAACACTCGGCTAGATCAAAAGACAAAAGGATCTTAGCTGGAATACAAATAAGTAACTAAAATATAATACCCAGAATATGGGAGCACTGCGGAATCAATGAAGAATGATGGAAGACCTGGATGATCTTCCCGATGACTAGGGTGTGTCTTTCAACACCGAAATCAACCAACTGGTGTCTTCCTCCTGGAATACACTGAACTATCTCTCCTAAGATGTGCCTCTTCTCCTTAATGACAAGTCATAATCTGCATAATGATGAATTAGGTTTCTAACCCTTCCTTTATAGCTTTCCAAAACCCTAAATCATGCTAAAACCCTAATTCATTGTTGACTTCCAAAACCCTAAATCACTGTTGAAACCCTAATTCACTGTTGACTTCTAT
>JZKD02S2028202.1:10649-56375 GCA_000966675.3 Picea glauca
TAGCTCATAATGACTTAAAAGCGCTTTTAACCCTTTTTAGCTCAATGTCACTTTCTGAATATAACACTTGTGACTGGAGTGACCTCTAGTAACCTTGTTTACCCCTCTTTGGCCCCGGCTATAGTCTAATGGGGCGATTTAGACCATTAAGCCTCCTCTCTGGAGCTCCTATTTGGAAATGGACATTACACTCATGAAGAGGGGTTAGGATCAGATCCTAACATGTCCTCCCCCTTCAAAAATAGCCTTGTCCTCAATGTTGAAGGTGTGGAAATTGTTGGAGTATGGTTGTTGGTTCCCAAGTTGCATTCTTTGGTGATGTGTCCTTCCAATGGATTATCACTTCATTGATAGTTCGGCCACGCATGAGTTGACGTTCACGGGTATTGAGGACGACTTCTGGTTGGAGCCAAAGGGAGCCCTCTTCATCAAGTTCTGGAAGGACGGTTTGGACCCTGTAGTTTTGTCCCACCACTTTCTTCAAACAGGAAACATGGAACACCGAATAGATTTTGGAAGTCGCTGAAAGGGCCAACTTGTAGGCCACCGAACCAATACACTTGAGGATGATCCGGATTTATGAGATAAATGAAATGAAACCACAGATTTATAATGCTAACACAGAGACACAGTGAACAATAAAAAAGATATAGTAAAACTTGACTTCTATTAAATAACAAATATGTTGAAAACTATAAAATGCAGACTAAAAACAAGCTTGCTAGAATGGTGCCAGCTTATCTCTGAGAAGAGATGTGACGGTTATGCTCATTCGCAAGAAGATGAGTACAATGAGGCTCTGAAGAACTTTTTACAATAAAGATGAATTCCAAAACCCTAGACATCCATGTTACACATTATTTTTGTCACCCCTATGATTGTTAATGATGTAAACCTATCCTTTGTCTTTAGAAGGATCAATGGCCTGAATCCCTGAAGAAGAATGTAGACACATTTTCCCAGAAAGATGAAAATCATATTTTCCCTTGTAAAAACCTTATAAAAAGGGAGCATCGCACCTTGCTTAGTTTTAAGGGTGCGATAATCTAGGATCATTGCAGGTTGCACCACAGTGGCTTGCGACGTCGTCACGGTTTGTTCAGTGTTAAGGGTGTGATGATTTTCGTACGAAGGAAAAAGAAGAATTTCTCGAAAGTTCTAGAAGAGAAGGTTCGAGGGTGAGGTGGCCTTTGATCGGTTTGGATCTGAGTTGCATCCCTGATCTCATGGGATCATATTAACCTCTTCACCCTATCCTTTTCAGCTTATAAAAGGAGAGGATTTCTCATTGGGAAATTTAGTTTGATTGGGGTTTTGAAGTTATCTTGGAGCTTGATGAGTTTTGATAGAATTATGATTTATGTTGTCAAGATAGATTGCTAGTACCTCAAACTTACAGTCTCAGAATCCGTGGAGCAGAAGTGTGTGGGAAGAAAGGAACTGTTGGAAGGAACCTAACAACATCAATGCATTTGGTTGTATCTTTCTTCCACATTCTTTAATACAGTGATATATTTCTTTCCCATAAAATTGGTCTTATTTTGTTGTATGACTCCTTGATCACATACATAGGTTTTGTTGAGTATACGTTGTTGCTTTCACTTCGTTGGCTTATGTCTTTTTACAGGTTCAGCATCCCATAAGTCTTGGAATAGAGTGAGGATGACACTAGAGAGGACAAACGACGTTTAAAAGGTATGCCATTTATCTCTCGTTAGTTAGTATGCTTGATAATTAAAACTTAGGGAAAGTTTTATATTATGTCTTGTTTTGTTCTAGTTTCGGGGTGAAACTAGAGAGATATGTTTGTGTCTGCACTTACCGATATGTCTGATAACAAAATTGGTGACCATACTAGGGACAGATTGTTTTCCTAGTTTGTCTTGATTTTTTGCTTTGATTGTCTGGGTTCTGTTTTCTGAGTCACTGGGAGATCCAGATTGACTCTCTGAATGTTTAATTTCACTGGAAAACCTTCATGCTTTTTATTTTTCTTTTTTTCCTTTGATCGTCGCAAACTACTTTGAGAGACAGTGCGACGATCTAGGATCGACACACTCTGATTTTAGACACAGTGCGACGTCGTTGCACTGTACTGTTCTCTGGCCCGCAACGATCTAGGATCGTTGCACTGTGTTGGCTGGTAGCCCACGACGATTTTGTAAAAATTTGTATTTTTTGATGGGTTTCCCTGCCTGGATCTATGATAAGTGTTTGGGGTGATTTGTTAGGTTTGATTACAGTCTGCTTGAAAACTTTGGATCTATTTTTAGCCATATTTGTTTTGTTTTAGATTGTTTTCTTTTGAAATATCTGATCTCTTTCTTTGAGTGTCTTTCAGTTACAAAGCATTGTTTTTCTTTAGAATTGTTTAGTGAAAGAACACTTCTTTTTCTGAATAGTTTGTGTTAAAAGAGAAAATCTGTTTGGGTTTCTTTGTTTTAGAGAGATTTTCTATTGCTTTTAGCTATCTTTGAAAAAAAAAAATCTTGCTTTGCATTAGATTGGGGGCATCCTTGCATTTGAAGTAGCGAAATTGCATGATTTTTGACATTTTTTGGCCAAGAATCGTGTATTGGTGTACAGTCTCTTTGGCTCATTTCTTGAAGATCTTGATATAGATGAGTTTAATAAATTTTTGCGACATTGTGCATTTGGGAATGATAAACGTTTTCTCCTTCTCATAATATAACTTTCATCGAAGTGAAATATTTTCATTCTCATTTCTTTGCATTGTTTAGAGTTGGTCAAAATATCATTTAGTCCACACCATTTTCCTCTTGAGTAACAATAGACTTAAAATAAAATGCTTATAAAAATTGATTAGACATTTTTACATTTTATGGTAGCAAGCCTACATTAGCTTAGGTTGTAGAGCTTTGGAATAGGTTGAAAGGATAACTTTCCAAAGTTGTCAAACAAAATTAGCATCTTTCAATAGGGAAAGAAAATCCAATTTTCGTATAAGCATAGCTAGGATCCCCCTCTCACACAGGGGTTACACACGAGGTCGGGTTCGAGAGAGACACAAAGATTATCCCTTCACGGTTTAACCATTCGTAGTAGTCAGATCATATATTGGGGGTTCTTCTTGAGGTCCAACTGTCTTCATTTGGTCTAGGTGCTTCATGAATTCTGAATCCATTTGGGGTCCTCTGGAGTTCTACCGGTCCGCTTGTCCTCAATTCTCTTGAAGGATTTCAGACTTGTTATCTTTCCCATACGTTCGGACTCGACTATCGACTGTACCCGCCTAGAGGTTGACTTCAAATTGGTTACCTTAGTAGCCATAATCTTTAGGGTCTTTGCACAAGGTGACGGTGAAGGGAAGTCTTCATTTTACCTGGAACAAACGTTGGTCAAACTCACTCACGCTCCTTGGAGGGTAAATCCATGATTATTGTGTGGAAGCTTGCACCAAGACGTAAGTCCGTTAATAAGGTCGCCAACGTAACTGATCCACCCGTTCTATCCCAGCCCCTTCCTATATTGATCTCGCGATGTTGGATTTCATCACCAACTAGTGGTTTCATCATGGGAAGTTTTGTTTTCTTGCTTGCTTACTAGATTTTTAGCATGTGTTATTTGTTTTCCCTTGTAGGGCTTAAGTTGGATCTATATTTATGGCATCAGTTACCGGAACGACCAATGAAGCAACCCTTGCTCCGAGGGAGCCTTTTTGTTTTTCCTTCTTACAGAAACATTGGTCCTCCTTACATCACTACTTTGAGCCTTCCAGGTCTCACAATTGGATTACCGGTATGGTTGTTTTCCACTCAAGTAATCTTGAATGCAGCAAGTGCTTCGGTTGTAAGCACTTCCCCCAGAGAACATCAAACTCATGTTGATCCTCACCAGTAAGAGCTCCTTCACCTTCTCCACTTGAAAGGTCTTCTTATGTTTCATCTTCTTAGTTGAGTAAAAGCTTTGAATCTAGTAACTCGATGGGTAAGAAGAAGAAGAAAAATAAACAAGGGTCTAAACTTCCAACCACTACTAGACATGTCGGAAAACAACCTGTTATTGATAATCATACTGGGAGTGTTGATGATACCATAATCACCCAAACAACCCGTTAGCCCAAGTACCCTTGCAGGCTTTGTAAGGGTAGCCATCTTCTTAAGGATTTCCCTGGTCTATCCAAGGTTATAGAAGCATGGTCTACACACCCTCGCCAACCCATGTCATCAGCCTCTGAACAACATGTTGATGACCTCCCGTCAACTAGTCAGGATACCATTGGGAAGAATAAAAGTAGAGTCAAGTTCCCATGTAGGTTATGCGAAGGGAGTCATCAAACTCACCTTTTCCCTCATATGGACGAAGCCTCGAAGACATGATTGTTTCCCATCCTCAACTTCCACTTTCTTATCGCAAGCTTACTCTCGACCCACTTGTAGTTGATGAAATGATCAATCTGGTCCCTTCATTAGTTAGTATGGTTTATCATGTAGTCAATCTGGTCACATCCTTAATTGAACTAGTTGACAATGTGGTTGCTCCAATCCCATCTTCAGTCGAACCCACTCTCCCGTTAGACAGTGAAAAACAAGCGGTCGATCCATTTCCATCCGTCAACCCCATTCTCCCCTTGGAGAATGAAACCCAAGTGGTCGATCTAATCCCTTCATTGGTTGATCCTACTCTCCCGCTAGAGAGTACACCTGATATTGCTCATGTTTTTCTCGTTGATATTGAATCTATCGTGCTAGGGGGATTTCCTCCTTCTCCCGCGAAACCCCCTCCAAGTAATGAGGCCATCCTTTTTTATTGGGGTGCACTAACTAGACCTCGTCTTCCCTCTCACATTCCTTTCAATATTAGAGTACAAGTTTGCGGTTGGGACGTTCCTCAGACATTGATAGATGAAGGTTTGTCCATTAGTATTTTGTCCTCTGTTGCTTGGCAGGCTTTAGGATTTTCTTAGCTTGTGTCGGTTACCCATAATCTATTAGCTTTCAACAAAAGAACCAGTCAACCTTTAGGGACCCTTCCTCAATTTCCCATAACTTTTGGAGGGAAAATTGTCTTTATTGATGTCATGGTAGTCCAATACCCCTTGGATTTCAATTTACTCCTTGGGCAAGATTATGTCTATGCCATTAAAGCTATCGTGTCCACTCTTTTTCGTGTGATATATTTCCCTCACGGTGGAAGAATTGTGACTATTGATCAACTTTCGTTTGTTGGCCCTGACTTGAACATCAACTCAATGACCTCCCTAGATGGTTTATATATGTAGACAGATTCACCCCCGCCATAGGTCAATTATGTTGTGTTGTCTCCCATGCCTTCAGTTGTTGATTATGATGAGCCTGTCATTGTAAGCTCTATCTTTTATGACTTAGATCCGGTAGTTGACATGGTGATCTCTTTGATAGGGCTATTGGAATCTGGCCTCCTTACCCCTATAGAGACCCTTGACAAGTGTTCCTTCCAAAGTGTGTTTCTTCCATCGAGTGAATATCTCTTGGAATCCATGACCAATCTTTGTCCCATGACATGGTTTCCTTCCGTAGCATTGTCCTCTTGGAAGCTATGATCAAGAAAGGAGTTTTGAGCATGGTTTTTTTATTTCAAGATCATTAAAAAATGAAAGCATATTTGAGCATGGTTTTCTTATTTCAAGCTCGTTAAAAAATGAAACCAGCTACGAGGATAGTTTTGCATATATGTAGAAACCTCGTTAAATAATGAAACAGAGCTTACGAGAATAGTTTTGCATCTTTGTGGAAACCTCGTTAAATAATGAAACAGAGCTTACGAGGATAGTTTTTTGCATCTCTGTGACAACCTCGTTAAAACATGAAACAAAAGTTACGAGCATAATTCTCCTCCTGTGTTAAGCTCACTAAAAAATAAAACAGCCTGTCTCGAGCATATTTCCTGTTTCTGTGTCAAGATCATTAAAAAATGAAATGGAGGTCTGGGGATTGAACCTGGATTCTTGAGCATAGTTTTTTCTTCTCTATGGAAAGCTCGTTACAAAAATGAAATAGAATTATCCACTCTTCGATCGAGTCAAGTACTTTGTTACGTATAGTATTTGAAGCTTCATTTTATTCGCCCGTGTCATTGAATGAGACGAAGCTTGGGGGGTAATGCTTATAGCCTCTGAACTTCATGTTGAAGTTGAGCCACTAGCTTCTTAATTTGGGGGCTAAGTACCAACCATCCCTGGATAATGCGTTGGGAAGTCGCAAGCATAGTTTACTTTGGTTCAAGCTTTTGTAAAAATGAAACCACCTACTTCAAGCATAGTTTCCTCTAGTTCAAGCTTGTGTAAAAATGAAACCAGAACCAAGCATAGTTTTGTTTAGTTTTAAGCTTGTGTAAAAATAAAATCTATCCCAAGCATAGTTTTGTTTTGTTTTAAGTTTGCGTAAAAATGAAAACAATCACGATCTTAGTCTTTGTTCTTTCTCATGCTCATAAATCAATGAGAATGTAACCGAGTATACTTTTATCACTTTTTCGAACTCATAGAGGTTATACAAAAAAGGAATCCCTTGGAGTTCCCTTTAAGTTGTTTTCAAACTCCCTAAACATGAAAATATTGTTGAGCAATCTTGTTCTTTTCATGCTCATTAAAGTATTTGAAGAAAATGTTTGCTGAGAGATAGTTTATCTCTTTTTCGGTCTCATCAGACTACTTTACGAAAAAAGAAATTTTGGAGTTTTCTTTAAGATTTTTTTAGACTCTCTAAATATGAAAAACCCCTGGGTTTTCTTTCCTTGGACTCGTAAAAAAAACATTGAAAGGTCCATATGGGACCGAACCACTCCTTCCTAGGGTTCATTAAAAATAATCTGAGGGACTCATCTGAAGGATGAGCTTACATTTCAAACATATGTTATCCTCCTCAAGCTTGTGTAAAAATAAAGAGGTACTCGCTAGAAATGGTGGGGGGGGAATTGGGAAAGAAATGTATCTAAACTTGTATTCTATGGAAGAGTCATTTTTGAACATGACACCTTTCACTCACTTTGTGTCTAGGTTGGAAAATTTTCTTGTCTCTTGATCATACTCCTTTATAAGATTACAATTTGATCTGTGATCCTTGTTGTTGAGTCAGTCTTTCCAAGACAGATGTTGTGTCATCAATATGTTCAAAGAGAAGTTCAACCTGGAAATCCTTCTACTGCGTCGTCGATTTCTACAGTCCTTAAGCCTTCTAGTGCATCGGTCATCTCTGAGTCGGTCTTGAATCACATGTTACTCTGATCTACTTCAAATATTTTTACCTGTTTCGTGTCATTGATGGGGGATACATTAAGGCCCTCCTATGATGAGTCTTTTCCTGTCGAATTCAACTCATTATCCAAGAATTAGACTTAGAAACTAATTGGTAGCTTGGAACTTGCATGCCTCAATAGTAGTTTTCCTCACTTTCGACAGTGGGTTTTCATTATTGATCCCTGATCGAGAGATTGCGTCGAGTGTTCGACTTCAAATCACAAATTCACACCCGTTGGATTGTACTAGTGTACCTTGGGAGTCATTGACATTAATGGTGATTTCCCTCTCACTTGTTAATGATATACACTAATGATCAGTAATCAAGTGGTTTCTACCATGTTCAACTTCAGCACATGTATTCGCATGGTAAGATTCGTACTATAGAGTGCTAGAGATGAAGACCCTAGATATTTTTTGATAGATTCAGGTTGCGTTGGAGTATATTCAGATTGTACTGTTGCATAGATACACTGTGTATGTCTCATGTCTATGTTCAAATTTGAGTCTTTAACACATAGATCCACAGTGTATTTTTGGTGGCTATGTTCAGATTTGAGTCATATTGGCATGGATCCACAGTGTATGTTTGGTGGCTATGACTTGTCTTACTTGACATCGATCTTTGCATGTTGATGTTTATGCTTTGATTCACTTGTATTCTGATTATGGGAATGCCTACCTCAGTGATAATATGTTATTGTACTATATTTCCTTGTCTGTTGGCAGGTTTCCGACTGACGTGTTCCTTGTTCCCAACACACACTCGACAAAGTATTTCAGTTATCACTCTGTTGTAACTTCATAATTTGGGGGGCTCACAGTTACACATTTTTTTTGTCACCCCTGTGACTGTTAATGATGTAAACCTATCATTTTTCTTTAGAAGGATCAATGGCTTGAATCCCCGAAGAAGAATGAAGACACATTTTCTTAGAAAGATTTAAATCATCTTTTCCCTTGTAAAAACCTTATTAAAAGGGATCGTCACACCTTCCTTAGTGTTAAGGGTGAGACGATATAGGATCATCACAGGTTGCACCACAGTGGCCTACGACATCGTCGCATTTTTCTCAGTGTTAAGGGTGCGACGATTTTCGTACAAAGGAAAAAAAAGAATTTCTCGAAAGTTCTAGAAGAGAAGCCTCGAGGGTGAGGTGGCCTTCAATTGGTTTGGATCTGAGTCGCATCATTGATCTCATGGGATCATATTAACCTCTTCACCCTATCATTTTCAGCTTATAAAAGGAGATGAGTTCTCATTGAGAAAGTTAGCTTGATTGGGTTTTTGAAGTTAGCTTGGAGCTTGATGAGTTTTGATAGAATTTTGATTGATGTTGTCAAGATAGATTGTTAGTACCTCAAACTTACAGTCTCAGAATCCATGGAGCAGAAGTGTGTGGGAAGCAAGGAACTATTGGAAGGAACCTGACAACATCAAGGCATCTGGTTGTATCTTTCTTCCACATTCTTTAATACAGTGATATATTTCTTTCCCATAAAATTGGTCTTATTTTATTGTATGACTCCTTGATCACATACATAGGTTTTTTTGAGTATATGTTGTTTCTTTCACTTCGTTGGATTCTATATTTTTACAGGTTCAACATCCCATAAGTCTTGGAACAGAGTGAGGATAACACTAGCGAGGACAAACGACATTTAAAAGGTATGTCATTTATCTCTTGTTAGTTAGTATGCTTGATAATTAAAACTTAGGGAAAGTTTTATATTTTGTCTTGTTTTGTTCTAGTTTCGGGGTGAAACTAGGGAGATATGTTTGTGTCTGCACTTACCAAGTATGGTTGACGGTTTCCAAGTCGCATCCTTTGGTGACGTGTCCTTCCACTGGATTAGCACTTCCTTGATAGTTTGGCCACGCATGAGCTGACGTTCACGGTTATTGAGAACGAATTCTAGTTGGAGCCAAAGGGAGCCCTCATCATTGAGTTCTGGAAGGATAGTTTGGAACCTGCAGTTTTTTCCCAGCACTTTCTTCAAACAAGAAACATGTAACACCGGATGGATTTTGGAAGTAGCTAGAAGGGCCAATTTGTAGGCCATTGAATCAACATGCTTGAGGATGATCTGGATTTATGAGCGGAACAAAATAAAACCATGGATTTATAATTTTAACACAAAGAAACAGTGAACAATAACAAAGATATAGTAAAACTTGACTTCTATTAAATAAGAAACATGTTGAAAACTGTAAAATGGAGACTAAAAACAATCTTGCCAGAATGTTGGAAGCTTATCTCTGAGAAGAGATGTGACGGTTATGCTCATTCACAATAAAATGAGTACAATGAGGCTCTGAAGGCATTTTTACAATAAATATGAATTTCAAAACCCTAGACATCCAAAAACCTAACCCTAGGAGATGAAGCACCACAAGTCATGTGGGCCTCGTTGGGGTAAGTTAGTACGTTAACTTCCTGGGGTCGTAACTTTTGCATACGATCTCCATTTAGGGTGCATGATAGCTCGTTGGAAAGGTATTGAAGAGGAGATTCATTTAGGAGGCTCAATTAGAGTCTTTAGAAATCATTGAGGTTCCATGTCGTGAAAAAACATTGTTTAGGCCCTCAAACTAGCCCCAGAAGTTAAAAACTGCTAAAAATAGTAAATTGTCAAAATTGCTAGAAAAATATTTTGAGCCAATTGGAAAAGGTGGTTGGCCATTGATATCCACCTGGATCAATCCTCCCTCCTTAGGAATCAATGGTCTCCATTGCGTTGAGTGCCCCCATCAAATGAGGAAATTTCTACTAAATTTAGCCACGGGTGAGCCACTTGCCTTGGTGCAGGAGTTGCCCAACTTTGACAACCCAATAAAGTTGGATCCTCTGTTGGTGAGTGCCCTTGACATATGTTTCCATGATATGATCAGTGGATGCATGTTCCATGCATTCAGGTTTGATCTCTATTGGTGTCAATTGTTTTTTTATCTCTGAGGTGTCCAACAATGGTGGAAAATAAGGCCGAAGGAGGTCCACATTGAACATTGGGTGCAAGCCAAGAAAGGGGGGCAGGTTGAGCTCAAAATAATTGTCACCCACAACCTTGGTAATGGTGTAAGGCCCATAAAAGATTGGACAAAGCTTCTGATGAGGCCCTGTAAGGCGTTCTTTCTGGTAGTGCAACCAAAATTTGTCTCCCACCCAAAACTGGTGTGGCACCCAGTGTTGATCATGGCGTTGCTTGTACTTAGCATTGGACTTATTTAAAATATCCTAGACCTATTGGCTAATTTGTTGGATCCACTCAATGAACTGGGTGGCTTTGTTAGCTGTATTTGGAGCATGCGACGAGTCTGCCTAGATGTCTGCAAGGGGTAGTGTAGCATCCATGGGACCCAATGGTTGAAATCTCAACCCCACCTGAAAGGGGACGTGGTTGATTGAGCTATGTATGGCTAATTTGTATTTGTGTTGAACATAGGGAAGACTTTCATCCCATGTGCGAGGGTGCTTGGAATTGTACATGTGTAGGATGTGCACGATCATCTGGTTGGCAACCTCGGTTTGGCCATCCGTCTGGGGGTGGAAGGCAGTGGACTTGGTGATCTTGGTGTCCAGCAGTGACCAGAGGCTCAACTAGAATGTTCTAAGGATATGACTATCTCTATTTGATATAATGGTTTGTGGGATCCCAAAGTGTACCCTCACTCATTTAAATAAAATCTTGACAGTGTCCTTCGCTGTGATGCTCTTCTTGCATGCAGCCAAAATCACCATCTTGGAAAAGCGATCAACAACCACAAAAACACATTCATTTCCCTACCTAGTGGAAGGGAGGCCTAACATGTAGTCCATTGAGATGGATTTCCAAAGCTTGTCAGGAGTAGGAAAAGGAGTGTACAGGTCTTGTATCTTGATGGTCAGTTTGGCAATAACGCAGGTAGTGCAGGACCGGATATAATTGGTGACATCATGTCGAAGTTTAGACAAGCAGAAATGTCATTGCAACAATGCCACTGTCTTTTCCATGCCAAAGTGTTATGCCACCCGACTGTAGTAGGCTTCCCAAATTAGATTTGCTCACTCACTTGATTGAATGCAAAGATGGCCCAGATGGCACAACATCTCGTCCTAAATGTGGAAATTATTGAAAGTTGTGTTGGATCCCAACATCTGGTAGGTGTTGGTGAAGTTGGGATTCGTCTCATAGAGGTGGGGTCACCTAGAGGTCTCATGGTCGCAAGAGTCTAGCATTGTGGTGAGTGTCGCAACTAGAGGCCGACTAAGGAAATAAGTGACTCAGTTGGTACTTCATGTTTTATACTTGATATTGAGGTGGAACTGCTGCAAATATGTGGACCACTTCTGATGGCGAACATTTTGCAATTTTCCTTGTGTCTGCATGAACTGCAACAACTTATGATTAGTGTGGATGATTGTCTCCTTCCCGAGAATGTAATGCCTCCACTGGTGACACTCTTACACAATGGAGTACATTTCTTTGTCATAAGTAGGGTACTTACGGATGACATTGGATAGTGTCTCACTATGATAGGCCATGGGATGGCTCTACTGAGTGAGGACTGCGCCCACAGCATAGTCTGAAGCATCTGTCTCAATCTCAAAGGGTTGTTGCAGGTCAAGGAATGAGAGAATTGGTGTTGAACACAAGCGTTGGTTCAGATCATCGAACACTTTATGTTGGGATAGGCCCCACACAATTTTTTTCTTACCACCACCTCTGGTTATTTGACTAAGGGCCCATGCAATATGGGAGAATCCCAACACGAACCTGTGATAAAAATTGGAAAGGCCTAAGAAGCTCTGAAGCTCAGTGAGCGTGGTTGGGTTTGGCCAGTCACGGATGACTTGGATCTTGGTTGGATCAACATGCACACCATGCACATAAACAATGTAGCCTAGGTATTGGACCCTGTCCATGCCGAAGGAGCATTTTTCCAAGTTGGCATATAATTTGTGTTGTCACAGAGTGTGCATAACCTGTTGAATATGTTACAAGTGTTCTTTCCAAGTCTTGATGTAGATGAGGATGTCATCTAGATACACCACCACAAACAAATTAGTGAAAGTCACAGGATATCGCCCATCAACCTCATGAAATTTGTTGGGGCATTCCTCAAACCAAAGGGTATGACCAGCCATTCAAAAAGACCTTCTTTTGACTTGAAGGTAGTTTTCCATACATCTGTTTGTTCTATTGGGACCTGATGGTAGCTAGAATTTAGATCAATCTTACTGTAGTATTTGGCCCCCTTGATATGATCAAGGAGATCGTCGATTTGGGGAATCGGGTACCGGTTCTTGAATGTGATTTTGTTTAGGGCTCGATAATCAATGTAGAGTCTCCAGGTCTCATCTTTCTTCTGCACCAACATGATTGGGCTTCCACAAGGTGATGAGTTGGGTTGGATGTGCCCCTTGTGGAGCAATTCTTGGATTTGACACTTTATCTCCTCATTTTATAGCAAAGAGAAATGATAAACTAGCCCATTTGGTAGTGGTGCGTCGGGGGTCAGATCAATGGGATGCTTGACCTGACAGTCCAGAGGTACTCTAGTAGGTGATGAGAAGATGTCTTTGTATTCTTGCACAACCTTATCCACTTGCTTATGTTGCATGGAGAGGTCAGTCGCGAAGGCCATGGATGTGGTTGCAACCTTTCGCTCACTCTTAGAGCGAATCATGAGAAAGACAAACTTCTCGGTCTGATAAATGGACTTCCTACATTTCTTGGCAAAGATCAAGGAAATAGCACTAGGTGGGACTACCTTAGGTATCCTGTACAATTTCCTTTTTAAAGTAATAATAACATTGTGAGGCCTAGACTCATACACAACATGACGTTTCCATAAATAAGGTTGTCCCAAAAGAACATCACAAACTTCAAGGGGAGAAACATCACACAATACCTCATCTTCTAATGGCTTGATGTCATATGACAGACGACATTGTTGGTCAATGCGAAGATCACTTCTATAACGTCCCCGACCATCAAACCCACGGTCGGGCAACGCTACTATGTGGAACATTCTCATAAATTTATATATAACATGCATATTAAATCTAATTAACAGATTTATGGAAATTTAACCAACAATATAGAGTAATCATGGTATTACTGTTAACATACAGAATTAAACAGAACTAACAGCAAATATCATTGCAACGGAATACATGATAATATTACAATCATCACGGACATGCATTTTAATTAAGTACATAATTAAAACACATAATGATACTTATCTTTGAAACTGTAATACACCACCAACTACGTGCAGACCTTCCACGAACCTCCCAGCCTTAGACCATGCTTCTCAGCACGCTCAGCAGTGAGTCACCCCCAAGATGGGACCAAGCTCCACCCAAGGCAAGGAAATCCTAGACTAGGCTGAGGTTACAGGAAAACAACACAGAGAAACTGAAAGGATTCTCTCCAGGAGACTTCTTACACCCACTACTCATGGACTCTCATTCCCCACATGCTTGCTCCACCCAGGAGTATAAACCTTCACAAGCACAGTCCATCGGTGCTTCACCTCCCTCTTTGGGTCTCGGCAATAGGCCGGATCAAGAATTCTCAGAGCTCCATAGTTGGTGTTGGACTCTCTCTGGGAGAAAACCACTTCCCAGAAGACTCTCTCACATTGAGAGAGCTGCTCATAGGCCTGACAACCTGGTTCTTCAGCCAGTTTCGACTCAATTCCAACACAGTGAGGATAGCAGCAAGATCAACTAGTCAACACCACTCGGGAAATAGAAGGCAACAACCCAAAGACATTTCGGGTACGGACTCGACTCTGCAAGAGCGGATAGGCTCAGCTCATAGGATACACAGGTGACATGGCTCAATCCATGGGTTTGTGACACATCTCAATAAACGCAAAGGTTGAACATAGAATCAAGTAGTTCAAATGGCAGAAAATGGAAACATACCACTAAGACAATGCACAGTTCAGGTAACACCAGTTTCAAAGCTGCGTGACTAGGAATCAACGCAAAGATCAGACTCATGGAAACATGGTTCAAACAGACGAATGCAAGAATGGAGGACCAACCCCCAACTCAGTTGATGCTTCATTTTTTAACCGCATGTGCCCAGGTCAACACTTGTCTTCCTGGAGCTGCATACATCTCCTTTTGCACATGTTGGAGTTGCATGCGTTGCCTCTCCCAGGACTTAGGATAAAAACATGTTTTGTCACACAGCTTTAGAATAATAATAAAATATTATTCTCAAGGACTTAAGCCCCTAATCTTAGCCCCTCTTTCCAACCTTTCAGCCCCTTTTTCCCTTACCTTCCCTGTGAAAGCTTAGTCCCCCATCACTCTTTCTTCGTGGTCGGTCTGCACACAGCGATGTTTAATCTTTATTAATTTTCTCCATATTACATATACAAAAACAGGCTCCTGGCCTTTAACACTTAGGCTCTCTGGCCTAATAAACACATAATCCTAGTATCTTATCAATACTTGGTTCACCAGCCTACAAAACATGATTTACAATTCATAAAAATGATTACAACAAGGCTCGTCCTATGGATCGATTCTGGAGTTGTTTGCTTTTCTGGTCCAATATGCACACAGGTTGCACTTGCAGGACACCTGAATCACATTTCAATCAATTACATGATTAGCATCAAGTATATATTTCTTAAGCAAAGAAACATGAAACACATTATGTACAGGCATTGATGCAGGTAATGCAAGCATATATGAAACTGGCCCAATCCTTTCTAGGATTTCAAATGGCCCACAAAATCTTACTGCAAACTTGGAGAAGATTCCCAGCTTCAGGGAACTTCTGTTAGCTTTTACTTTTAGAAAAACATGGTCACCCACTTTAAATTCTCTATGGGTTTTGTTCTTATCAGCATAACTTTTCTGCCTGTCTTGGGCAGCTCTCAAATTCTGCTTAATTTTTAGCATCTGCTCTTTCATTTCCTTGAGCACTTCTGATCCAACTACTGGCATGTCAGCTGGATTATCCCAGCTCACTGGAGTATTTCACTTTCTGCCATAAAGTGCTTCAAATGGGCTCATCTTCAATGATGTTTGATACCCATTATTGTAGGCGAATTCTACCAAGTGTAGGTAGTCTTCCCATTTCAATGGCTTGTCCATCACATACATCATCGGTATGTCTTCTATCACTCGATTCACCCGCTTTGTCTACCCATTAGACTCAGGATGATAGGTTGTGCTAAAGTTCAGATTCGTTCTGAACCCCTTGAATAACCCTTTCCAAAAATTTGAGGTAAATTTCGGGTCTCTGTCAAACATAATTTTCTTGGGAATTTTGTGCAATCGTGCCACTTCCTTCATAAAAATATCAGCAACATTCGTTGCCTTGTGAGTATTCTTTAATGGAATAAAATGGGCAGCTTTCGTAAGCTTGTTCACTACCACCATGATTGAATCATGTTTCTTGCTTGTTCTGGGCAATCCCGTGATGAAATCCATTGCCACCACTTCCCACTTCCACTCAAGAATGGGTAAAGGTTGCAGCAACCCTGTTGGGTGTTTGTGCTCAGCTTTAACCTTTTGGCACTCCATACATCTAGCGATGTATTCAACAATATCTTTCTTCATGTATGGCCAAAAGTAATGGCTCTTGATTGCTTCCATAGTTTTCTGATATCCAAGGTGTCCAGCATAAGGCACATTATGCATCTCATGAAAAATTGGAAATTTCAAATCCTGGACATTAGGTACACAAATTATGTTCTTGTACAGAATTATTCCATCATCCCCTAATTTATAAATCTTCACTTTCTGCAGCATCTTACCTTGTTGTAGTTTTGCTACCAAATCCCTGTACTACAAATCTGTATTTGCAGCCTCCAAATTTTTTCTTTTAATATCAGTTCAGTACATGCTAATGGTTAAAGCATGTAATTCATGTACTCTCCTGCTGAGTGCATCAACCACTTTGTTTTCCTTCCCTTTGATATGCTTGATATCAAAACCGTACTCACAGAGAAAATCAAGCCACCTACTTTGTCTAGCGTTCAAGGTTGGCTAATCAAACAAATACTTCAAACCATTATGGTATGTTCTCAGTTCGAACCTCCTTCCCATGAGGTAATGCCTCCATTTCTTTAGAGCATGTACTATGGCTGCCAACTCCAAATCATGGGTTGCATAGTTCCTTTTGTTCTCTTTCAACTTTCTGGATTCATAACAGATTATGAATCCATTCTGACTGAGGACTCCTCCCAGTCCTTCTTTGCATGTATCTGTTCATACCACGAAATCTTCATTTGGATCTTTGATCCTCAATATTGGAGCACTGGTTAACAGTTGCTTCAATTTCTAGAAGCTTTTCTCACAATCCTTTGTCCACTGAAATTTATACTCTTTCCTTTGCAAGGAAGAGATAGGGTGAGCTATTCTCAAGAACCTTGTGATAAAACTTCTGTAATAACCATATAAACCCATAAAGGATCTGACTTCCATCACATTCTTTTTTGTTGACCATTCTCTAATGGCCTCAATCTTCTCAGGATCTACAGCTATCCCATCCTTTGAAATAATATGCCCCAAGTAATGGATCTTCTACTGATAAAACAAGCATTTTCTCAACTTGGCATACAATTGGTGCTCTCTTAGCACCCGCAACACCATCCTCAAATGTTGTTCATTCTTTTTCTCTGACTTGGAAAACACCAAAATGTTATCTAGGAATACTATGACAAACTTGTCTAGATAGTCCATGAATACACCATTCATTAAACACATAAAAATAGCGGGTGCATTTGACAGTCCAAACGGCACCATGCGAACTTGTAATGACCATACCTTTTTCTAAAGGCCATCTTGATGATGTCTTCATCCTTTATCCTTACCTGGTGATATCCATACCTAAGGTCTATCTTCTAAAATATCTTCACATCCTTCAACTGATTGAAGAGGTCATCAATCCTCGGCAAAGGATACTTGTTCTTAACAGTTACTTTGTTTAACTATTTGAAATCAATACACAACCTCAATGTTCTATCCTTATTCTTCACGAACAATATCGGGGATCCCCAAGGTGACACACTTAGGCATACGTACCCCTTATTCAGAATCTCTTCAAGCTGCAATTGCAACTCTTTCAGCTCTGGCGTACTCATTCTGTAAGGAGCTTTCGACACTGGAGTTGCTCTAGGCATCAAGTTTATAGATAAATCAATATCTCTCTTCGGAGGTAGTCTGGGTACCTCCTGAAATACATCTTCAAAGTCCTTTATTACCGCATGATCTCCAATCTTTGAGACTTCATCCTTATATGCTTCCTCTACATGGACTGCAAATAATTGGCAACCTTTTTTATAGGACTTCTTCAGCTGCATTGCTGAAATTTCTCTTATAGAAAAAACTCTAGAAATTCCTTGGAATGATCTTCGATTTCCTTCCTCATCCAGGCAAGTGAATGCCTTGTTCCGATGGTCCAAAATGGCATGGTGTTGGTCCAACCAGTCCATCCCAATTAGACAGTCATAAGAACCTAAAGGCAAAATGTTCAATTCAGCCTTTGTGCTCAATCCATTCATGTCCACTAGACAGGACTTAACTAACTCAGTGACTTTCCTCTTGGTTTTTATAGCCATCTGCACTAACCAAGACTTCTCATGTTTGCTTCTTGACAAATGCAAACTTTTCACCACTCTAGGATCTATATAATCACCTTCCCCTCCAAAACCGCCCTCCCGAAATTTTTAAACCGTTATTTTTGCTTGTTCAACACGTCGACTTCCAAAGCGGATTCCGGGAAAATGGAGACGAATTTAAAAAAATAGAGATAGTTTTTTGTTTAGAACAAGATGAAGAACAAAAAACTCTTCCATATTGTGCACAGGTGCCACCATTTGGGAGAATCGAAGCTATCTTTTAGCCTCATTTTTCAGATTTTTGGTTTTTTTCTGTTTCAATCCTGATTTTGCGGGAGCTGTTTCGGTGAGCTGGAGACAAAATTGGAGAAAACGAAGGAGGCTTTTGTTCCAGAAAAAATCATATACAATAACCTCCTAATTTTTTTTCACAGGTGTCACCGTTGAGGAGAAACAAATTTCTAAGTTGACCCCTTTTTTCAATAGATTCGGCCCAGTTTTCAATTCATATCTTTTTGGGATTGACTTGCTATTTTCGTCCAGGAGGATCGAATTCGATATTCTGAGCCTAAGGATTGTATTTTTTATTTATATCTATGTTTGTAATAGAGTAAGGGTTGTTGAACATGACCAGAAAAGGAACATTCATTGTTGTAATCAGCTCACAAAGCCATATTCTATCAAAACAATAATACATTTACAGGATTCCTGTGTCATTATGCTGGTGAATTTTTTCTCTATGTAATTATGTTTTCTCTGTTTTTCATATGTATTTATTTCTTTATTGTTTTAAAGAGAGTCAAGCTCAGGATTTGTTTAAAGACACCATGTTCCCAGTTTAAAGTAATATCAATGTTTTATGCCTGAAGGTCATTCCCAGGATTCTCAACTGCCCTGTTATGATCTGATTCCATCCCTTTTTCTTCTTGACCATTTACCAAACTTTAAAGGATCCATCACAGTGCCTACCTGGACCTGTAAGATCCCATGTAGAACCTGCTTTGATTGGATTAAATCTCTTTGACCCCATTGCCCAATGGCCTTTTTCTCCTACTCCAACCAAACCATTTAAAAACCAAATACCAATCTATCATAACTAGCCTAATATCTCATCTCAAAAAAGTTAAAACTGACAGAGATATCCCTCTCTAAGTCTTGGAGGGCTAGATCCTTGACTCGAAGCGGTTTTTTGGTTACCCCTGCCAATTTCCTCCTTAGCCTGGGAAATTACAAGGTGATAACATAATGGTGACCATACTGGGGACCCTTTCTCTAGTAGTGCACTTCAAGTTCCAAATCTGATCATTGATGGTGGACAGTGACCAAAGACAAGAAGGCTGAAATCATTCACCTGGCGACTCCAACAAGCTACAGATCAGTTCCAACTCAAAGACTCCACTAGAGGAAGAACCTGAAGCATGACCAAGCAATTTGGAAAGAGAAGGTATTCAAGCTCAAATTGTGTTCAAGACATTTTTGGATTTCTCTGTAATTATGTCCTATCTTTTTCCAATCCGAATCAAGAGTATATTGCTAAAGTTTATATTAATCATCTGCAAATTGATGAACCTCAAGAGACTAAGCCCCAAATTGTAGATCATGTACATACTCATACACCTGTGCACATCCCAGATGCACCTGTAGAAATCCCAGTGAGACATGAGCCTCATGCTTTATCTCCTACTCTTGCCAAACCTCTGGATGGTTATAAGATCCCTGCTTTACCTCCTATATCTGCAAAATCCCTAGATAGATACAATACTCTATATTTTCCTCTTATTCTCCATGACCTCTCTGCCAATTACACCAATAATATTCCCAGGTTTGACGAAGAAAATGTGAAGATCACTGTTGAAAAACATATCCAAAATCTTAATGATTTTCTTGATCTATTTGAGGTAGAAGATAATGATGTCTGCATCAAAATGTTTGCCCTATCATTGCAAGGTAAAGTAAAAAATTGGTTTAAGGATCTCCCAGCTGCAAGCATTAGCAATTTCCATCAGTTTGTAAAAATTTTCCTAGATCGATGGGTGATCATGAGAAATGTCTTTCTCATTTTAGAAGAATATGACCATTTGAAAAGACAGCCAAGGGAGACTGTACAACAGTTTTCAGCAAGGTTCAATAAGGTATATCATGCAATGCATGTTCATATAAAGCCACCCCCAGGATTAGCTCACTTCCATTAGCCCGATGCTTTCAATCCAATGATGACATTCTAATTAAGAGAAAGGAGCACTGCCACCCTTGAAGAAATGCAAAAGATTGCAGTTGATGTGGAAGCTAACTTGTTGAACAAAAGGTCCAAGCTAAGGGATGAAGAGAAAGATAGAAATGAAAATGAACGAATGACATCTTCAGAGGTGAAATTAGATATTCTTACCAACACAGTCAATGAGATGATGCGGAGGATTAGCAGAAAAGATGAACTCGTTGTTCAAAGACCACATGTTCCAATAGTTCCAGAACAGACAATGATCCATGTCCCCAAACACTTTGCAGCTCATACTTGGTATCATGGTTTGGATAATGATTTTTTCATGTATTCAATTCACAATGTAGTCAAAGATGAAGCTCCATCTCAACTTGCAGAGGAATAACCAGTTGATATGATGTGCATGTTTGATGGCATTTCTTACTTGGATAATCTACCCAAGTGTGATCAGTATGATGATGATCATGAGGCTGAAATAGATGTGGATTGTTAAAAGAAATCAACAGCATGTCATTGGCAGGAAGAAGATCAGTTACAACTCAGATATGAAAATCATCCTTTGCACAACAATCATGACAGCGATGAGGAAAATGCAGAAAATTTAAGAGTAAGGGAAAAATCTTTGCCCTTATGTTTCTCTTCTTTTCAATTTTTGAGAGAAAATTGTAAGTGAGTTGTCAATAGTAGAGAAGGAGAATGTTCTGATCAACTAGGTGAAGATGACATTGCTGATATGGAGGTTGTTCTAATCCCAGAATCACAGCCCTTAACCTACTTTGATTTTCAAATTCCAGATGAAATCTTAAAGCCTGAGACAAATTGTGAGTTAATCCAAAATAATTTTGTACCATTATGCTTTAATTCATTTCAGTTTTTGAAAAAGAATCTTGAGTATATGCTAAAGGATGAACACACAGAAAATCGAGAAGTTTCAGTGGAACCAATGCAATAGCCATTTAAATTTCTAAAGGATCCAATATTTGATGTGTTGGATGACTTGTGTTGTCAAAGTCATTTTCCATCATCCAACTATGGGCTGAAAATATGTTATGATATTGACATGATCAGGTAGTCAACTTCATTGGATTTTTCAGCAGAAGTCACATTACAAATCCCATCAAAACATTTGCAACCATATCAGGAATTTTTTGAGGATCTAGACAACATAACTATAGTACCAGATCATGAGGTTGAATTGGTTGAATTTGAACATCAGGAGATAAGTCATGTCTATTATGATCCTATAGTTGTCTACATGGAAGAGCTATTATTTTTAGAATTCCCATTGATTCCCAAAGTTTTTGGAATTGTTCACAGTCCTAGAACTTTGTATTGTGAAGACCAAGATGGAAACTACTCTCAAACACCATTAGCAGGCCTAGTTCTGAGTTCGATCAAAAGCGGTAAAGAAGTAAAATTATCAGAGAAAATGCTGGATTTGTTGCACTGGCATTATTGTATCATTTAGAATAACAAAATTATCAGTAGTGTAGGGTAGGTAGCAGTCTTGAATAAGCTTAGTCATTTAAGCATTTGTTTTAGTATTGTATGGTTTCCAGCAGAGTTTGCAGTTGATGATATCTAGTTTAGTGTTCAGTCAAATCTGAGTCAGTTTGAAGATTGTAGCTCCAGTGACTCCATGGCCCAACGAATAAAAGCATTGGTTTGCATGTTCAAGAGGTCTGATATTCTTGACACCTCCTTAGGAGTTGCCATCCCCAGGTGGAGCCTATGTTAGGGTCCTATAATTATAGGAGATCTGATGATTCAGATATCATTTTTGGGTCTCATGATGAAGTTCCTGGCTTGCCAGCCTCTCGGTTGTTTTCATTTCCCCCTCCATCCATTTCGCTCGATGCTCCATCACCTTGCTCGATCCTTCCTTACCTGTTGCATCCTTCATCCACCTCTACGCTTTGTCCTTTTATCCCCTTGGCCACATCTCGCCCACCACTTCTCCCTGCATGAATAAACAAACTTAGGATAATAAACAAATAATTAGATTAATAAAGTTAGGTTAAACTTATTAATTATTAATAATTAAGTCAGTTTGTTAATAATTAGGTTAGTTTATTAATGTAAACATTAAATAAAAATCAATTAAAAAAGAAAATAATAATATAATACATTAACTAAATTAAAAACAATAAAAATAAAGAAAAATACAAATTATCCTAAGTCTAAAAAACAAAATATTAAAATAAAACCAAAAATAAAATGAAACGTAAATAAAATAAATGTAATATAATAATAAAAACATATATTAAATAATTAATTTAATAAATAAATATAACATAAACAAATAAAAAACAATTAAAACGTAAGAGTAAAAATAAATTAAATAACAATTAAAAATAATACCAATAAAACAAAAACAAAATAAAAACAAAACACGAAATAAAAAACAAAACAAACAAACAAAACAAAAAAAAAAACATAAATCCCACCTTATGCACTTATCCCAAGGTAAATAAATCAACGCTCATTAATTAAATCAGACCCCCCGTGTTTTTCGAGCTTTAACGAGGGGGGGGTCCAAGTAAGTGGTATTGGGAGGGACACTTGTCACCTCCTGGTGAACTCGGACCCCCCCTTCCCAATACCACTTACCACCTTGGGGGGGTGGGGCGACCAAAACCTCCTTCCCCTCCAAAACCACCCTCCTGAAATTTTTAAACCGTTATTTTTGCTTGTTCAACACGTCCACTTCCAAAGCGGATTATGGGAAAATGGAGACAAATTTTAAAAAAACGAGAGAGGTTTTGTTCATCATGGGATGAAGAACATAAACCTCATCTAGATTGTGCACAGGTGCCACCATTTTGGAGAATCAAAGCTATCTTTCAGCCTCATTTTTCAGATTTTTAGTTTTTTCTTGTTTCAGTCCTGATTTTGCGAGAGCTGTTTTGACGAGTTGGAGACGAAATTAGAGAAAACGAAGGAGGTTTTTGCTCCAGAAAAACTCATATACAATAACCTCCTAAAACAATTTCACATGTGCCACCGTTGAGGAGAAAAAAATGTCTGAGTTGACCCCTTTTTTCAACAGATTCGGCCCAATTTTCAGTTCATATCTTTTTGGGATTGACTTGCTATTTTTGGCCAAGAGGATCGAATTCGATCTCCTGAGGCTAAGGATTGTATTTTTTATTTATATCTATGTTTGTAATAGAGTAATGGTTGTTGAACGCAACCGAAAAAAGATCATTCATTGTTGTAATCAACTCACAGAGCCATATTCCATCAAAACAATATTACAGTTATAGGATTCTTGTGCCATTATGTTGCTGAAGTTTTCCTCTATGTAATTATGTTTTCTCTATTTTTCATATGTATTTGTTTCTCTATTGTTTTAAAGAGAGTCGGGCTCGGGATTTGTTTAAAGACACCCTATTCCCAGTTTAAAGAAATATCAATGTTTTTTGCCTGAAGGTCATTCATAGGATTCTCAACTACCATGTTATGATCTGATTCCATCCCTTTTTCTTCTTGACCATTTACCAAACTTTAAAGGATCCATCATAGTGCCTACCTTGCCCTGTAAGTTCCCCTGTAGACCCTGCTTTGATTGGATTAAATCTCTTTGACCCCATTTCCCGGTGGCCTTTTTCTCCTGCTCCAACCAAACCATTTAAAAACCAAATACCAATCTATCATAACTAGCCTAATATGTCATCTCAACAAAGTTAAACCTGACAGAGAGATCCTTCTCTAAGTCCTGGAGGGCTAGATACTTGACTCAAAGCGGTTTTGTGGTTACCCCTGCCGATTTCCTCCTCAGCATGGGAAATTATAGGGTGATAACACATCCCCAACACCCCTAGTGTTGAGCGCTCTCTCTCTCTCTCTGGTCAAATACCACGCCGGTTGTGGTTTTATCCTACTGTTACTCCTCTTGAGCTTCGTAACATGGCCAAGTAACCCATTGGCACTCAGAAACATTCTAAGGTTCGAAATTGGTTCCATCCGAACACCATTTCCACTCGAAACCTTGGGTCCAAAGACCACTTATCCGACCCATCTAGGCTCAGCATTGAAACTATGGCTCTGATACAAATTTGTAACATCCCTGGCCATCAACCCCATGGTCGGGCAACGCTACTATGCAGAACATTCTCATAAATTTATATATAACATGCATATTAAATCTAATTAACATATTTATGGAAATTTAACCAACAATACAGAGTAATCACGTTATTACTGTTAAGGTACAGAATTAAACAGAATTAACAGCAAATATCATTGCAGCAAAATACATGATAATATTACAATCATCATAGACATGCATTTTAATTAAGTACAGAATTAAAACATGTAATGATATTTATCTTTGAAACTATAATACACCACCAACTACGTGTAGACCTTCCACGAACCTCCCAACCTTAGACCATGTTGCTCATCACACTCAGCAGTGGGTCACCCCCAAGCTGGGACCAAGCTCCACCTAGGGCAAGGAAACCCTAGACTAGGTTGAGGTTATAGGAAAACTGCACAGAGCAACCGGAAGAATTCTCTCCAAGAACCTTCTTACGCCCACTACTCACGGAATCTCGTTCCACACATGCATGTTCCACCTGGGAGTATACATCTTCACAAGGACAGCCCACCGGTGCTTCACCTCCCTCTCTGGGTCTCAGCAACAAGTCAGATCAGGAATTCTTAGAGCTTTGTAGCTGGTGTTGGCTCACAGGATACACAGGTGACACTGCTCAAGCCACGGGTTTGTGACATGGCTCAATCAACGCAGAGGTCGAACACAGACTCAAGCGGTTCAGATGGAAGAAAATGGCAACAAGCCACTAAGACAATGCATATTTCAGGTAACACCGGTTTCAGAGTTGCGTGACCAGGAATCAACGTAGAGATCAAACGCATAGCAACACAATTCAGATAGACAGACGCAATAATGGAGGACCAACCCCCAACTCAACTGATGCTTCAGTTTTTAACTGCATATGCCCAGGTCGACACTTGTCTTCCTGGAGCTGCATGTGTTCCTTTTTGCACACGTTGGAGCTACACGTGTTGCCTCTCCCATGACTTAGGATAAAAACATGTTTTTTCACACAGCTTTAGAATAATAATAAAATATTATTCTCGAGGACTTAAGCCCCTAAGTTTGGCCCCTCTTTCCAACCTTCCAACCCCTTTTTCCCTTACCCACTTTGTGGAAGCTTAGTCCCCCATCACTCTTTCTTCGTGGTCGGTTTGCACTCAACGACGTTTAATCTTTATTAATGTTCTCCATATTACATATACAAAAGTAGGCTCCTGGCCTTTAACACATAGGATCTTCAGCCTAATAAACACATAAGCCCACCAGCTTATCAATACTTGGCTCACTAGCCTACAAAACATGATTACAACAGGACTCGTCCTTGGGGATATTACAATCCCGTCCCCTTATTTTTGCACTGTCCTCAGTGCAGCTTTCACACAGCATCAACAAGATTTTCAAAATATTCAAAAAGATGCAAGTATTCTACCCGCATAGCATCATCATGCTCCCATGTCGCGTCCTCGGGACCGTACCAGGTCCATTGGACCTTTACAAGCCCTATGGCTCGATTCCAGAGTTGTTTTCTTTTCCGGTCCAATATGCACACAGGATGCACTTGCAGGACACCTTCTTGCTCCACCTTAATCACATTCCAATCAATTACATGATTAGCATCAGGTATATATTTCTTAAGCAAATAAACATGAAACACATTATGTACAGTCATTGATGTAGGTAATGCAAGCATATATGCAACTAGCCCAATCCTTTCTAGGATTTCAAATGGCCCACAAAATTTGGCTGCCAACTTGGAGAAGCTTCCCAGCTTCAGGGAACTTTTGTTAGCTTTCACTTTCAGAAAAACATGGTCACCCACTTTAAATTCTTTGTGGGTTCTATTCTTATCAACATAACTTTTTTGCCTTTCTTGGGTAGCTTCAACCTTCACCCATTCTTGAGTGGAAGTGGGAAGTGGTGGAAATGGATTTCATCATGGAATTGCCCAGAATAGGCAAGCAGCATGATTCAATCATGGTGGTAGTGGACAAGCTTACGAAAGCTGCCCATTTTATTCCGTTAAAGACTACTCACAAGCCAGAGGATGTTGTTGATATTTTTATGAAGGAAGTGGCACGATTCCACGGAATTCCCAAGACAATTGTGTCTGACAGAGACCCAAAATTTACCTCAAATTTCTGGAAAGGGTTATTCAAGGGGTTCAGAACGAAATTGAACTTTAGCATAGCCTATCATCCTGAGTCTGATGGGCAAACATTGCAGGTGAATCGAGTGATAGAAGACATACTGAGGATGTATGTGATGGACAAACCATCGAAATGGGAAGAATACCTACACTTGGTAGAATTCACCTACAATAATGGGTATCATGCATCATTGAAGATGAGCCCATTTGAAACACTTTATGGCAGAAAGTGAAATACTCCAGTGAGCTGGGATAATCCAGTTGATAGGGCAGTAGTTGGACCAGAGTTGCTCAAGGAAATGGAAGAGCAGAAGCTAAAAATTAATCATAATTTGAAAGTTGCTCAAGACAGGCAGAAAATTTATGTCGATAAGAACAGAACCCACAAAGAATTTAAAGTGGGTGACCATGTTTTTCTGAAATTGAAAGCTAACAGGAGTTCCCTGAAGCTGGGAAGCTGCTCCAAGTTGGCAGCCAGATTTTTTGGGCCATTTGAAATCCTAGAAAGGATTGGGCCAGTTGCATATCTGTTTGCATTACCTACATCAATGACTGTACATAATGTGTTTCATGTTTCTTTGCTTAAGAAATATATACCTGATGCTAATCATGTAATTGATTGGAATGTGATTCAGGTGGATCAAGAAAGTGTCCTGCAAGTGCATCATGTGTGCATATTGGACCGGAAAATCAAATAGCGTTGGAATCGAGCCATAGGGCTTGTAAAGGTCCAGTGGACCTAGTACGGTCCTGAGGATGTGACATGGGAGCATGAGGATGCTATGCGAGCAGAATACCCGCATCTTTTTGAAGATTTTGAAAATCTTGTTGATGTTGTGTGAAAGTTGCACTGAGGACAATGCAAAAATAAGGGGAGAGGATTGTAATATACCCAAGGATGAGCCATGTTGTAATCATGTTTATGAATTGTAAATCATGTTTTGTAGGATGGTGAGCCAAGTATTGATACGTTGGTGGGATTATGTGTTTATTAGGCCAGAGATCCTAAGCGTTAAAGGTCAGGAACCTGTTTTTGTATATGAATATGCAAAACATGAATAAATATTAAACATCATTGTGTGCAGACCGACCACGAAGAAGAGTGATGGGGGACTAAACTTCCACAGGGAAGGTAAGGGAAAAAGGGGTTGAAAGGTTGGAAAGAGGGGCTAATCTTAGGGGCTTAAGTCCTTGAGAATAATATTTTATTATTATTCTAAAGTTGTGTGAAAAAACATGTTTTTATCCTAAGTCCTGGGAGAGGCAACGCATGCAACTCCAACATGTGCAAAAGGAAATGCATGCAGCTCCAGGAAGACAAGTGTCGACCTGGGCAGATGCGGTTAAAAACTGAAACTTCAACCAACTTAGGGGTTGGTTGTCCATTCTTGCGTCTGTCTGTTTGAACCGTCTTACTATGCGTTTGATCTCTACATTGATTCCTAGTCACGCATCTCTAAAACCAGTGTTACCTGAACCATGCATTGTCTTAGTGGCCTGTTGTCGTTTTCTTCCATCTGAACCGCTTGAGTCTATGTTTGACCTCTACGTTGATTGAGCCATGTTACAAACCTGTGGATTGAGCCGTGTCACCTGTGTATCTTGTGAGCCGAGCCTATCCGCTCTTGCAAAGTCGAGTCTGTACCTGAACTATCTTTGGGTTGATGCCTTTTGTTTCCCGAGTGGTGTTGACCAGTTGATGTTGTTGCTATCCTCACTGTGTTGGAATTTGGTCGAAACTAGTTGAAGAAACGGGTTTTCAGGCCCATGGTTGAAGAGGTAGGTTGTTAGGCCTGTGAGCAGCTCTCTCCAGGTGAGAGAGTCTGTTGGGAAGTGATTTTCTCCCCGAGAGAATCCAACACCAGCTACAGAGCTCTGAGAATTCCTGATCTGGCCTATTGTCAAGACCCAGAGAGGGAGGTGAAGCACCGATGGATTGTTCTTGTGAAGGTGTATACTCCCAAGTGGAACATGCATGTGGGGAATGAGAGTCCATGAGCAGTGGGCATAAGAAGGCTCCTGGAGAGAATCCTTCTAGTTGATCTGTGCAGTTTTCCTGTAACCTCAACCTAGTCTAGGATTTTCTTGCCCTGGGTGGAGCTTGGTCCCAGCTCGAGGGTGACCCACTGTTGAGGGTGATGAGTAGCGTGGTCTAAGGCTGGGAGGTTCATGGAAGGTATGCACGCAGTTGGTTGTGTATTACAGTTTCAAATATAAGTATGATTATGTGTTTTAATTATGTACTTAATTAAAATGCATGTATGTGATGATTGTAATATTATCATGTATTTCGTTGCAATGATATTTGATGTTAATTATGTTTAATTATGTAAGTTAATAGTAATACCATGATTACTCTGTATTGTTGGTTAAATTTCCATAAATTTGTTAATTAGATTTAATATGCATGTTATATATAAATTTATGAGAATGTTCTGCATAGTAGCGTTGTCTGGTCGTGGGGTTGATGGTCGGGGACGTTACAGCTTCCTTGACATATCCATCTGATGATTTAGGTTTGCGGGTGTAGCGTTGTCAATGGGGCTAGCCACTTGATGACCTCTACTGATATGAGGTTCTTCTAGCTACCTCTATCAATGATGAAGCTCAATGGAGTGTCTTTCACCCACATATGTGAATGAAATAGCCACTCACCTTCCTCTGGCTCATCAAGTTCACCAGGATAGATCTTGTTGGTATCAATGGTGGCATTAGGTTCTATGTCAATGATCTATCTCCCCTTCTCTAGTTCTGACTCGGATTTGGAACCTGCATCTGATTCAAAGGATTTTACTTCATCCACTAATGATTTCTTTGAGCGACAATCAACAGTGTTATTCCAGGGGCTCTTATGGAAGTCGCACCACTTCCTGATATCTTTCTTCATCTTCCCATTATACTTATTTTCTTGTGGCTTGGACTGGTTGGCATGTGGTTTCCCATATTCGATATGTCCTTTGTTCTTTGGGTTAGGGATACCCTTTCCCTGTTTTTGTTGTGAGGGGTTCCCAGACCCAAACTGTCGTGTCTTTTGTTTAAGCTTCTACTCAATTTTTATGGCATATTGATAGGCCACGCCTAAGGATAAGATGTCCAAAAACTCTGTTTATGTCTAGATGTATCTATACATACCTCCGCGGTTCCTGAGCACCAGATGTCGTTCAAAATATTTGATACCCAACTTGGTGTGCAAGGTATGGAAGACATTGGTGAACTCTGGGACTATTTGGTCTCTTTCCTGCCACAGTGTGGTCCATCTTGTATACAAGTTTTCATAACTTCCAATGGGGTAGTATTGTTCCTTAATAGCATCCCTGAAGGAATCCCAAGTGGGTGCAACTGAAAATAATGTGGATCCTTTTGTTTCATTTTGCTCACAAAAAGTCTCCCACCAATATTTGACATGGGGGATGACCTTAAGGAGCGCAAATATAATATTTTCTCTATCGAAAAAGTTTTGGACAGAAAAATACCCTTCTACAAGGTTTAACCATTTATCTACAACATTCGTATCTATTTGACCTTCAAATATAGGAATATCAAAATTGATATGTACCTTGAAGGGGGTGGGGCTTCCGCTTGAGGTGGATGTGTCGCTTGTCAACAGTCCTCGAAGGATTTGTGCGAAGTTGTCCATGATCTCATTCCTCTGTCACTCAAGGCCTTCCTCAAGCAACATTTTGAAAGGATGTCTTGTCCCTTGTATTTATTTTCGCCCACTATGGTTGGTTGCTTGGGCGTGAAAAAGAAATTTTCCTCGGGAGAAACAAGCTCGAGACCCAACTCTCTATACCCTGACTGCATTGGGGACATGCACTAAAAAACGACAAGGAGAAGACCGCTCTGATACCACTGATCCAGATTTATGAATGGAACGAAAAGAAACCATGGATTTATAATGTTAACACAGAGACATAGTGAACCATGACATAGATACAGTAAAACTTGACTTCTATTAAATAAGAAATATGTTGAAAACTATAAAATGTAGACTAAAAACAAGCTTGCTAGAATGGTGGCATCTTATCTTGAGAAGAGATGTGACATCTACGCTCATTCGCAAGAAGATGAGTACAATGAGGCTCTAAAGGCCTTTTTACAATAAATATGAATGCAAAAACCCTATACATCCAAAAACCTAACCCTAGGAGATGAAGCACCAAAAGTCATGTGGACCTCGTTGGGGTAAGTTAGTACAATAACTTCCTGGGGTCAAAACTTTTGTATATGATCTATGTTTAGGGCGCACAATAGCTCGTTGGAAAGGTATTGATGAGGAGATTCATTTAAGGGGATAAAACAAAGCCCTTGGATATTATTGAGGTTCCTAATCATGAAAAAACATAATTTATGCCCTCAAACTTGACCCAGAAGTTAAAAACTGCTAAAATAGTAAATTGTCATATTTTTTTTTTGAGACAGTTGGAAAAGGTGGGTGACCACCGATATCCACCTCGATCAAAGGATCTGGTAGGGACCATAAAACTTTGGTGCCAACTTGTGATGTCTTTGTGTTTTGATAGATGTTTGTTTGTAAAGTTGAAGTCGGAGAAACACCTGATCACCTTCTTGGAAAACTCTTTTGAAACAATGTTCATATGCATGTTGCTTCATGCGATTTTCAGCCATGTTGAAGTTATCCTTCAAAGCTACAAGGGTGGTTATTCTAGCTTTCAACATTGTATGAATAGATTGGACCTTGGATGTGCCTGAAAGATAAGCGATGACTGTAGTTGGGCTTGGCCATACACTGCTTCATATGGGGTCATTTTAGTGGTTGTATGATAGGAAGCGTTGTACCACCATTCTGCCAAAGGGAACCATTGCACCCACTAGTGTTGTTTATCCGAAGCAAAACATCGCAAGTAAGTCTCCAAACATTTATTGACCACTTATGTTTGGCCATCAGATTGGGGATGATAGGTCATGCTCATGTTCAGTTGGGTGCCCTGCAATTTAAAAGCTCTTGCCAAAATCTATTGGTGAAAGTTGGGTCATGATTAGATACAATAGAGGTGGGCATGTTGTGTAATTTGAAAATATGATCAAGGAAGACTTGTGTTATGAGTTTCAGTGTGAAAGGGTGGGTTAAGGCACAAAAATGAGCATACTTAGAGAGGTGAACAACCACAACCATGATGACAGACTTGTTCCCATCTTTAGGGAGGCCCACTATAAACTCCATGGAGATGTATGTCCACATAGAAGTTGGAATGTATAGGGGTTGTAGGGCTCCTGGAGACTTGATAGTTTCACCCTTATTACATTAGCACACCTCACATTTGGTGACAAAGTGAAGGATATCCTTCTTCATGTCTACCTAGAAAAATGAATGATGGGCACGAGCATAGGTCTTTTGGAAGCTCGAGTGACCCGCAATAGCTGAGGAGTGTAACTCATTTAAGAGCCTCTATTTGAGTGTTGAAGATGGTGATAGAACCAATTGATCTTTATATCTGATAATATTGTCTTTCCAAGTGTATCCAATGGGGGGATTAGGGTCCTCTTGAATGCGTTGAATTACCCTGGTGATAGTCAGGTGTGTTAGCCACTCGTCGTGCACTTCTTCAATCCAATCAAGGATCGGTAAGGATAAGTGAAAGAGGGAACCATCCTCCTCATTTTTTCGTGACAATGAATCTGCTACTATATTGTCTTTGCCCTTTTTATATATGATTTCATAATCATAACCCAACATTTTAGTCAACCACTTGTTTTGGTCTGGGGAGCATAATAATTGCTCTAGAAAATATTTCAAAGTATGGTGATTTGTTTTGATCTGAAAATGACATCCTAAAAGATATGGTCATTGGGTGTACACCGCATGGAGAATGACCATCATTTATTTTTCATACGTGGATCTACCCAAATTGTGGCCACTCAACGCTTGGCTAGTCAAGGCCAAAGGTCGACCATCTTGTGTGAGTACAACTCCTATACTAGTGTCAAAAGAATATGATTCCACCACAAAGGTTTTGTTGAAGTCGAGCACTGTTAGGACAAGAGTAGTGCACATGGTTCTCTTTAACTCTATGAAGGCTTGCTTCGCAGCAGGAGTCCAATGAAATGCATTATTCTTAAGACGGTCAGTCAAGGGCTTAGCAATTCTTCCATAATGGTGGAAAATTTTCCTGTAATATCCTGTGAGACCTAGAAAACCCCTGAGGTTCTTTAGGGTTGTGGGTTGTGGCCACTCTTTCATAGCTTGTATCTTTTTGGGATCTACTTTTACCCCTTTGCAACTCATAATGTGTCCCAAGTATTCTACTTCACTAGCTCCAAAGGAACATTTGGTCTTTTTGACAAACAATTGGTGGTCCTGCAGCAAGTGAAGGATCTTGTCCACATGAAGAAGGTGGCTATCCCAAGTGCAGTTGTAAATGAGGATGTCATCAAAGAAAACCAGGACAAAATTCTGAAGGTAGGGTTTCAATATTTTATTCATGAGACTTTGGAAGGTGGATGGAGCATTGCAAAGGCGAAAAGGCATGACCAAGAATTCATAATGTCCTTCGTGAGTTTGGAAAGTTGTCTTTGGAATATCTTCCTCTTCATCTTGGCCTAGTGATAGCCTGAGTGGAGGTCCAATTTGGTGAATACACAAGCACCTTGGAGTTCTTCCAACAGATCATCAATGACCAAAATGGGAAACTTATCTTTGATGGTCTGCTTATTTAGGGCACGAAAATCAGGGCACATGCGCCAAGTACCTTCTTTCTTTAAGACCATCACTACTAGGTAAGAATACGGGTTGGTATTCGAGTGAATTACCCCTACCTCTAGTAATTCTTGTACAAGCTTTTCTATTTCATTTTTCTAAGCAAAAGGATATATGTAGGGGTGTAAATTGGAGGGTTAATTGCTCGAGAGGAGAGGGATGATATGATCATGCTCACCCCTGGAGGGAGGTAAGGCATTAGGAACCTCGAAGACCTTGGGGTACTTGTCCAAAATGAGTTGCAGGCTAGGAGGCACTACCTGCGAGGCATGTTCAGTGACCTAGATGGAATTAAATTGAGCAATCAAACCATGGTGGCCTTTCTTGAAATTTTTTTCCATTGGGTGAGAGTTGATGATTTCAGGGGAGCCTGCTTGGAGACCTCGAAGGGTATAGGTGTGAGCCTATTGGTGGAAGATCATATACAATTCTTGATAATCCATGGTGATTGGTCCTAAAGTGCAGATCCATTCCATGCCCAACACAACATCACACCCACCCATGGAAATAGAGAACATGTGGATTTTCATATGATAATCACCCATTTGGAGTTTGAAATTCTCACAATGGACCCCACACTTCATAATACCCCCATTAGCAATGAGAATTTGAAAATTATAAATATGGCGAACAAAGTAATGGAGCTCATCTGCAATTCTGCGATGAATACAATTTTGGGTGCTACCACTATCAATCAATACCAAAACTGACTTATGTTTGATGTAGCCCTTGATCTTTAATGTCTGCGGGGATGAAATACCTGAGAGTGCATGAACTAATATGACTGGTTCTATTGATTCCACAGGGTTTACAACTAGATCTTCCCCATGATCACTTGGTTGGGCCACCTCTGGGTTTGGAGCTTCATCGGATGGTATGTCTTCATAGGGAGAGAAAAATGTTGCATCAATCTGGAAGAAATTTTGTTCTCGACATTTATGCATTTTCACATATTTTTCATCACAATCGTAGCAAAGTCCTTGCTTGCGACGTTCTTCCATTTCAGCTAGAGAGACCTTTTGGACCTTCAAGGTTTGTGTTGGATCAGGGGTAGCCCTTAGGTGAGGGCGGTTGATTAAGAGGAGACTTCAGGGGTGGCGCCTAAAGGATGGTCTCTTCTTCCCGTGATAATTGGCATGCTTGCAACGAGGTAATAGGATGATGCATGCTCACATGAGCCTAGATGGCTTCCTTTAAACCATTGATAAAAAAAATCATGGTAAAATTCATCAGACAAGCCCTCAGTTCTTATAGCCAATTGTTCAAACACTATGATGAAGTCTGATACTGAACCAATTTGGAGCGACTTCATGAGCTTGCCCAAGAAATGAGATTCCCAATCAAAACATGCATAAACTTCTTTGGTAAACATGCTCCAAGTGGGGGGGGCAGGATAACATTTCTTATGCCACTGCCACCACTTCCACCATTCATGATCTAGGTACAAAACCCCTACATGGAGTTTGGTCTCATCATCCCAAATATTATGAAGGGATAAGTATTGTCCCATTTGAGAAACCCACTATGTTGGGTTAGAGCCATCAAATTTATGCATGTCAACTATGGGTGCCTTATTGCAAGAGTGTGGAGAACCCCAAGTGAAGTGAGGTGAAATAGTATGCTTGGAATGGGACCGTTGAGGGTCCTTTGCATTGGGCTCAACATTATTTCCTTTCGTGAATTGGTGTAGGACCTTCAAGACAACTTTTCCAACTAATGGATCAAAGGAAGTTTGTTCAGTGTGGAGGTTATCATTGAGGGAGGTCATTTTCATTTCTAAGTTGGATAGCTAGGTATCCCAGTATTCTTGGGTCTGAGCTCGGGTGGTTGGAATGTGATCCACGTGGATATCGGTGGCCACCCACCTTTTCCAACTGGCTCAAAACAGTTTTCTGGGAATTTTGGTAATTCACTATTTCTGGCAATTTTTCGGGTCCTAAACTTTCGGAGCCATTTTAAGGCCCTAAACGACATTTTTGGGGAATCTATCGATTGAAAAATAACTTCATGATATTTTTTGTCATAGTTGTAGTCCTCGTATATATATTTCTAATGATGTATCATATGCATCAAACAGATATAGTATTCCAAAGTTACGATCCCGGGAAGTTGATGTACCAACTTACCCAAACGGGGTCCACATGACTTTTGGCGCTTCATCTCCCAGGGTTAGGTTTTTGGATGTCTAGGGTTTTTGAAATTCCTGTTTATTGTAAAAAAGGCCTTCAGAGCCTCATTGTAACCTTCTTCTTACGAATGCATGTAGCCGTCACATCTCTTCTCAAAGATAAGTTGCCACCATTCTAGCAAGTCTTTCACTCTGTATTTTTACAGTCTCTGTACATTTATTTCATTAATAGAAATCTCGTATTACTATATCTCTGTGTTTATGGTTGCATCTCTGATAAATTTTTGTTATATTATTGGATATCCACGATATCTCTGTGCATTTATTTATTATATATCCACTTTCATTTTGTGCGAAAATAATCTGGATCAGTGGTATCAGAGCAGGCTGCTCTTGATCGTTTTTCAATGCATGTCCCTGATGAGGTCCGAGTATAGCAAGTTGGGTCTCGAGCTTGTCTCTCTTGAAGACAATCGCTATCGTACGCCCAAGAAACCCTCCATGGTGGAAGAAAAGAAAAATGACGGAGCAAACGATTCTATCAATATGTTACTGTATCTTTGTGTTTATGGTTGCATCTCTGATACATTTATGTTATATTATTGGATATCTGCGATATCTCTGTGCATTTCTTTATTATATCTCTGCTCTCATTTCGTGTCGAAAATAATCTGGATCAACATGGTAGCGGTCAGAGCAGAAATCGGGGCCACAAAAAGTGATATGTACTCGAGGAATCAGGACAAGGAGAGGATTCCAATGGAATAGGTTCCAAATAAGGGTGTCTCAGAAAGGGTGGGACCACAGAAAAAATTTCTTAAAGGTGAAGGGTATCACTACAATCAGAATGAAGAGAGGAATGCAATAGGATAGGTTACAAATAAGGGTGTTGGCAGGCCCTAGACTTTTTTTTAAACTCCTGCAGAGTTATACTTCGAGTTGAATAATATTGTAGTGAGGAAATGGCCAAATGCTTAACAAGAAGAAATGTGTAGGTATTTTGCAACCAGAATGCAGGAGACAAAGTTACATCACAATAGATCTTGTCTGTTCTGTTTATGTTTTTTTCCCAAGGGTTGGGTATTCAAGGGTTCTATAGACAAGGGTTTTCCCTCTGTTATATCTATCTAATATACGTGTGGGGTCCAACAGTAGTACTCAACCCAATATCTCAGGGCACCAACTAAGGAGTCTAGATCGTGCCCTTAGCCATACTACCCAGGTACTAGAGAGTATCTTCCCGAGTTTTGTTCTCGGTGGCACTATAGTAGTCAGGTAGCCAAATGATTTATCTACGAACGGATTCAAGATATCTAGGTCAATTCATATATAGGGGTTGTCTGATGCGCTACCACTCAAAGGGGTACCAACATGGGTTACAAGGGTGGCCAACAAATGTGTGCTTAAAAACCACTTATATTTCTTGCATGTATGATTCCCCGACTGCGGGTTTATGCGCGTAATGACATATCTTTGTAGATTAAAGGCATTAGAATACATCTCTACCCTAAAAAAAAATCACCCCACAAGCCTTTCCTTGGAAAGAGCTTTGATACCACTTGCAATATTCCATATATAATATAATATACAGAATAAAAATATTTAGCAAGCAATGGCAAAACAACAATGATATATCCATAACATTATCAAAATAATACTATAATAACACCAGAAAGAGAACCTTTAATAATGATATCAATGTTCACTTGCATCTTCGAGGGGGAAACCTCCAGCAGAGCAGAGCTCTATTACAATAATCTCCAAGACAAAATATCCAATACCTCCTACTCTTATTTATACTAATTCTACCTTCTAAGGAAACTTCTAGAGGAAGATCTTTCTAGAAGCGGAAGCTTCTATTAGGTCTTCTTACATTGACTTATTATCATTTATTTAATAGGCCTTATTAACTAATGTTGGCCTTTATTACATAGAAAACATATCCTACTAACTAATGACTCATGAAGAAGGGTTAGGATCGGATCCTAATAGAAAATCTAGGCATGATGTTATCAAACATTTATCAATAATTGTTGAAATGAATGGAGCACATGTTTAGTATGTTGTGCATATGTAGTTGAAGCATATAATTACACAAACCTTTTCGCATTAGCAATAGGGAAATCAAAATCAAGTATGTAATGTTGAATTCTCTCCTACCACTCGAGTCATTATAATTTGTTCAACAAGATTTGGTGTTTGAGTCAAAATTTGATACCCAAGGAATAAGGGTTGAGCAATACTACTCTCAATTATGTCACCTCGTCATTAATATATTGTTTAGATAATTATTATTTGATATATTCAAATATGATCATTGTCCTTTGTATCTATATATTGTTCACGGTCCTTCATTGTTAAGTGTATTGAGAATGCTTGATAGGGTAAGCATGAGAGCCAAGTTTAGAAAACTTATACATATATGAGAAATCTACTTATTAAGTAGACCTATTGTATGTGTGAGCTAGAGGCCATAAATTTATGTATGTGAGCTAGAGGTTGGAAGTGTTATGGTTGTGAACTAGAGCGTTGTAAGAACTTAGTGTAGTTATTGATTATTAATTGTTAGATAGACTTGTAATATTTTGTAGATCTATTGTAAATCATTATAGTTGTTAAGTTAATAAAGAGTTGACATTTTTGCATATCTATGAATTGAATTATTCATATGTTATTTCATGGTACTTTTATATCTATTTCTTTATAGGTCATTTCAAGTTTTCTATCATAATTTGCATTGACATAGAAGAATTGTTAACTTAATTAAATCACTTGTTAACATTCTTGGGCATTATCCATCGATGATTGGTATACACTGATACAATCAATATCTTCTGCAAAAGGAGGTGCATTATGTTGTGATAACAAAAAAATCATAAATGCTACTTTTAATTAGGCATTCTATTGAATAGGTTGTGTAACCTTCAAATAGACAAGTATGCAAAGTTGATAAAATATCAAGGTCGAGTGTGTTTATCAGAGTGTACAATGCATGGTAAGTCTTTGCCCTAAAAAAGTAGTGATAGGCACAACAACTCATGTATGAAGATTATACATGACTTGGTTTCAAAGTAGGTTGTGATTTTTTATCAAGACAAAACATTCATACTTTCCAACATGGTAATAGAGCCTAGTTATATTTATCGTAGGTATTCCTAATACTTTCATGGCTCCTTTGAACATGTTATTAGAGTATGTTTTTTTGATCCTATATATTTAAAGAGCCATGTTTGATTATGGATACTCTTGATACTTAAATGGTTATTAATTTACAACATGATGTCATAACCACATTGTGATAACCCTAGACACTTATTTTGTACTCAAGAACCTTACAATCAACATGACCAAGGGGTGCTTTCTCTATTTTAGATTTAAAACTAGAACAAAAATGTCCCACCATAGTACATAAGTCTTGTTCAACTAAGAAGACATGATTGAGGAATATTGATCCAAAGTTTTTTAGGGATCCAACCTAATCCCACTCATTTATGCATCATTGTATAAAATTGAACCCGTGTGGGGGTGATAACAACACCCAACTTTCATCAATTCAATAAGCCATCGTTAACTTCCTACACACTTTTGATACTTATATTAGATGATATTTTGAAATTTGTGAAGTTTTTTTGTTTTTGTGTGGGAATTATTCACACATTATCCAAACAAGGGGGGATGGCTTCAACATCTTTGAGAATTCCTTTACCTAACATCTAGTGGAATAGTAAGAATTACTCCACTTGAAAATTTTGCATTCATAATGTTCTTATGAAATTGAAATTATTCAATATTATGGAAAGCAAGGAAATTGTCCATGTTGATATTAGTGAATTATCAAAGTTTGAAGCACATTATGAATATGTATAGTAGATTACCAATTATGTTGTTTTTAATCATATCATTCCTTGATTCATAACTTTGAAGATTTCACATAATATTTAGACCACATTGCAGAAAGTGTATGAGACCTCAAAAAAAGCGACAACACTCTACTTGTGCAACTAGTTGTATGATTTCAAGCTTGGTGACATAGAGAATGGTGTTGAGGGTCTAACCCACATATAGGATGTGAATAATCAACTTGTAGTTTTCAGTTATTTTGTGGCTTCCAAAGACTTGGTAGCTTTAATTATTAACCATTTATTAATACTTGAAAAAGTGGCAGCGCTCTACTCATGCAACCAGTTGTATGATTTGAAGTTTGTTGATATAGAGAATGGTGTCGAGTATATGATCCACATATAGGATGGGAAGAACCAACTTGTATTTGTTGGTGACTCTGTGGATTCTTAACACTTGGTAGCTTTAACTATTAACCTTTCATTACTAGGTTGAGGTCATAGAGAAATCTAGAACTATTTCACTTGAAGAACTCAGAGGAATATTACTTCAAGAAGAGAAACTCCTAAATGAGTTTAGACATAAGAGTTTTCATCAAGAACTTATTGTAAGAATAAACAAGAAGAAATGTCAAGGGAAGAAACCCAATTAGACAAATTATGTTGAAGATAATTTGCAAAGTGCACATGGATCCCAAAAGAAGAATTCCATACCACTACCACATTTGGGGTCGAAATTCGACATTTGAACTCACATTTGTTGATTAAAAAAAATAATATAAAAAATTAGTAAAAACATGTGAAATCTGTCATTTTTTTATTTATTTATTTACCCCTCAACAAATGTTGATTAAGCAACATCGTGCATTTGATGTCTCTTAAGCGACTTTAGTGATGTTTCTTAAGAGATGACAAATTTCCATTTTCACCTTTATAATTAAAAAGTTATGGTTTAATGTAATTTTTCCCCATTTGTGCTAGTACTAAGACTATTTTAGCATGCATACCTAAGCCCCTATTTTCATTGTAATTAACATCATCATTGCCATAATCATAATCATCATAATTCTCATCATTGTTGTCATCATGATTGGTGTCCTCATCGACATCATCCTTGGCACTATCATCGTTGTAAACTATAAGCCATAAACCATGACCCTTAACCAACTCGTAACCCTCAAACCCTAAACTTCAAGCCATAAGAGAACTAGTGAGTAGAAATGTTAGTTTGTCATCGAAGGTACAACACAAGCATTAGTTATACATCGAACAAACGCGAATTATTTTTTTAATATGGAAATCCTCACTTCATCGATGTTGTTAATGTCGATTTGGTGTCGATGTTATGTCAGTTAACCGACATTTAATGGGTGTTCCATGAAAATTTTTCCATGTGAGTACAATGGGTTTTTCAACGTTTAAATGACATTTCAAACATTGATTTTCTAACATCACTACCTCAAACTATAAGCGATGTTAGAGAGATTCCTATTCGATGTTTAGTCGAACTTTTTAACGTCGATTTCACATCAGATTTTGACCCCAATTGTAGTAGTGTATGTTACCAATATAATAGAGAAGGACACTAAATCCATGATTGTTTCAAGAATAAACATGAGCATAAGAAGAAATACTAGTGTAGTGTGAAAGACAATAATTTTTTTAAGAAAAACAGAGATAAAGGTGCAAGGATCACTTCACTTATTTTGATAGGGATTGTCAAAGATGCTTGGTGCATTAACTCTATTGTGACTAGACATGTGATTGGTAGGTAAGATTAGTTAAAAAAAAATGAATTTTAAAATATGGGAGATATCAAGTTTGGAGAAGAATTAACCTTGAATATTATTAGTGAACATGATGTACCTATTTTATTACATATAGGACAATCATACAACATTAAAAACTTTATGTGCATACCCAATTTGAAGAAAAAACTTATGTTAGTGAATCAAATAAACAATTTGAATGTGGAAGTTGTGGAAGTTGAATTTAAAGGAGGTACATGTCTCATCAAGGGAATTCTAAAGGGTTATTATATCATAGCATGAGGCTATGAGGAGGATGATCTATATCTACTGAATGCCAAGTTTGGTGCAGAGTGTACATTGGAAACATGCATTAATTATGGAAAACTTAGCACTTGAGGTATGGACACTTTAACTTCTTTATTCCATTATTGTTGCATAACTTAAACATGGTGTGTAAGTTACCATAAACACAAAATCATGCAAATATCTATGAAGCTTATAGCATTGGGAAGCAAATGCATGAGAGTTCCCTAAAGGAAAGGCAAGGTGTAGAGAGGCAGTATTGGAGATTTTTCATACTGATATTTATGGACCTATTGTAAGTTTTAAACCTGTGAAGTAAAGCAATGCATATAGATTATTAAGTAAAACACAAAGTAATCGATGGCTCATACACATAGTACACATATATTTACGCTGGAAACTCTTAACTGGGAGAAAACCAACCTTCCTTGGTGTCGCACCTCTCAACTCTTCATTGTATTAATTTCACCATTTGAAATACAATTATTGCAAATGGTGAAATTAATACAATGAAGAGCTGAGAGGTGCGACACCAAGGAAGGTTGGTTTTCTCCCGGTTAAGGGTTTCCATCATAAATATATGTGTACTATGTGTATGATCCATTGATTACTTTGTGTTTTTCTTAAGAATATGTATTCATTGCTTTACTTCACAGGTTTAAAACTTACATATGGTATCAGAGGACATTTTTGGCTTCAGAGGGACACCTTTTTTTTTTAGGGTTTGGCTCGATCTTGATAAACCTAGGTTCAGTGGGATATTTGCAGAGGTGATTCGAGTGTTGAAAGATAATGGCAAATAGTTCTAGAATCAAGGTTGAGAAGTTCAATGGTAAAAACTTTGAGTTGTGGAAGCTCAAGATGGAGGACCTTCTTGTAGATAAAGAAAAATGGATCGTTGTGGATCCTGTTACACGACCTACTAGTACACAGCCTATTGGTACACAAACTACTAGTACACAAACTATTGGTACACAAACTACTAGTACTGAATCTACTGGTATGTCAAAAAAATATTGGGAGAAGTTGGATAGAAGAGAAAGGAGTAAGATTCAACTCTTCCTGGCAGATTTGGTGTTACTGAATGTATCAGGAGAATCTACAGCCAAGGAACTATGGGAAAAGTTGGGGAACTATAACAGTCAAATTCCTTGGTAAAAATGTTGCTTCTTTGAAAGAAGTTGTATCATCTTAGGATGGAAGATGGAGATTATGTGACAAAGAATCTAAATTCCTTCAATACTCTGATAAGTCAACTTGGATCTGTTAATATTATGCTTGCAGAAGAAGATAAGCATATTACTTTGTAATGTTATTTTTCAGACTCTTGGGATAATCTAGTTGTAGCAATTGGCAGTACCACTCAATATGAATTGAAGTATGAGGATGTAGTTTCATCCTTGTTATCAAAAGAGATGAGGTGGAAAATCATGGAGAGTCATAGCACAAATGATTTATTTGTAAGAGGTCTTCCCAAAGATAGGGATACAAATAAGTCTTTGGGGGGAGATTTAAATCTAAAGGTAGGTCTAAATCCCCAGGAAAATCTTTGAGGAAATGTTGGAAATGTGGTAAAGTTGGACATTATAAGAAATATTGTAGGTCTAAGAAAGTTTATAAAGAAAAGGGATGTGATGATTCCTCTTCTAGAGAGGCGAAAACCTCCATAGAAGAAGGAAGTGAAGTTTACATGGCATCTACATGTAAACATGTTGGTCGTGATGTATGGTTGATCGAATCGGGTGCATCATTTTATAAGATTCCTCACGGGGAGTGGTTCAATGAATATGAAAAGTATGATGGTGGTGATGTATTCCTAGGCTATGGCTCAACAACCAAAATCATGGAACATGGAAAGGTTAAGTTGTTGCTAAAAGATGGAAGGATTAGAACTTTCCCTGGAGTTCTGGACATTCTAGATCTAGCTAGGAGCCTAATATCTAAAAGTAAGTTGGATGGTGTAGGTGTGGATACTTTATTGGGGAAGGGCACTTGTAAGATGGTCAAAGGAGCAATGGTGTTGATGAGGGGAGTTTGATGTGGAACTCTGTACAAATTGTTGGGAAGCACTTATACTGGTGGGTGTAACATTTATGTTGTCCCTGAGCACAAAAATAAAGAAGAAAAGATCCATATTGTCCCTGGAAAGAATACCATGCTATCACATCAAAGACTATGACATATTGGAGAAAAGGGCCTTCAAACACTACATGGTAAAGGTATGGTTGAAGGTATGTTTAATTGCACCCTGGATTTTGGTTTCTGTGAACATTGCATATATGGTAAACATAATCGAGTAAGATTCCCATCTGGTGCTACGAGAGCAAAAGGGATCTTAGAGTTGATACACAGTGATGTGATTGGACCTGTGCATGTTCCATCACTAGGTAAATTTATGTATTATGTTTCATTCATAGATGATTTCTCAAGGAACACATGGATTTATTTTCTTAGGAAGAAATATGAGTTATTTGATCAATTTAAAGAATTTAAGGCTCTAGTAGAAAATCAGACCGAGAAAAAAATAAAGGTGTTGAGAACAAATAATGGTAGATAATTATGTGGGAATGAATTTGAAGATTTTTGTAATAAGTGTAGTATAGCAAGGCAAGAGACTACTCCATACACACCTCAATAGAATGGTGTTGCGGAAAGGATGACCAAGACATTGATGGCAAAAGCAAGGAGCATGCTCAGTGGTGTCATGTTAGGACAATAATTCTGGGTAGATGCAGTGGGTACTACATGTTACCTGGTAAACAAATCACCCTCATCATTGTTCGTGGAAAAAAAATCCACATGAAGAATGGACTGGTAAGAAACCCTCTCTTGAACATCTCAGAGTGTTTGGTTGTGATGCTTATGTACATATTCCAAAGGAAAATAGGAGTAAGTTGGATAATAAAGTTGAAAAGTGTATCTTTATTGGTTATAACAATGGTATGAAAGGAATCTTGCCTTAAGAAATCATCTTCGTAATATGAAGATGGAAAACTCAGAATCTGTCTCATCCTATCTTATGAGAGTTTCTCATATTAGAGATCAGCTTGCAGCTATTGGAGATGTCATTAGTGACAAAGAGCTTGTAACCACAACCCTAAATGGGTTTCCAACATTTTGGATTCCTTTTTTACAAGGAGTGTGTGCAAGAAGCAAGTTACCCAAGTTTGATAAGTTAGGGGCAGATTGCACACACGAAGAATCTAGACTTGCAAACACATAGAAGAAATTAATTGTTGACGAAGAGAAAACTCTTACAGTTCAAAAGAACAGAAAAAGTTCCTTCAGGAAGAACAATAAAGAAGTTAACTCCGTAAGAGTTCCAGATAAGAAGAAAGATGTTTCAAATATCAGATGCTACAACTGTCAAAATTTGGGACACTTTTCCTATGATTGTCCTCAAGGAAAAGGGAAAAGAAAGCATCAAGCACATGTGGCAGAGGAAGAGGAATCTCCTCCCTCAAAGAAATCTTTAGTAGAAATTGAAGATTATGTACTTTAAGGTGAAGATAGTTGATTTGGACAAAGATAGCAAATGGTGGAGTCTGTGGAGCCTCCCCACACAAAAACAAAAGATAAGTATTCATGTTTATTTTTAGTATCTTGTTTACTTTAATAGTTTATCATTACAAGTTAGATTTTTGTGAGAATGTTAATTAACCTCGTTTTATTTCAGTGTCTATGCAGATTTATGAAGGAAGTATCAAAGAAGAGGATAAAGAAAGAGATAAAATATTAATTTCAAGTATGATCACTCATGAGAGTGACAAAGCTATGTGTTTAACTATGATAGTAAGGGAAATTTTGGTAATTTCATAGCTAGAGTGAAAAAGAGTTCAAAAGTCTTAATCATGATATAGTTTTATTTGATTACTGCTTATTGTTAATGACTAATTGGCTAAGTGACATATCTCAGAAAGCATATTGTAAGTAAGTTTACAGGTCTCGAAAGAAAGAACTTATGCCTTGACTTGCAGAAGTTAGACATCATGAGAAGGACTTATGATATGGTGACAATCAATAAGAACCATACAATATCCAGTATTCATATAGGAGCAGGAGGCTCCTAAAGATGCAATACGGAAATGTTCAAGATGAAGAGAAAGATGGATACTCAGATATAGTTGATGAGATGAAGGTAACCGCAGGTTGTTCTAGTACCATTCTTATAGATGCAGAGGGAGCAGGTTGATCCAGTATGAAGTCAGAAAGAAAGAAATGTTCGAACTCAAGAAGGCACCCAGGATATTACAAAAGAGAACTTCAAGGATGATGATTATGAGATGTTACATAGTTAAAGAAGCTCTTAGTTTGGTGCAAGAGGGAGCTATGTCTCTGAGTTCGAAATGGAGGATCATGATTTGGTGCAGTTAGGAAAGCAGTGTTCCATGGAACAATTTACTCAGTGGATGAGTCATGAGATATTTTGATCAAGATTAAAGTTATCCAGTAGATGGATGGTGCCCAACAGATGGGTAGCATGGTATCATATCATGGAAATATTTTGGACCACAAGATATTTTTTTCAGATCCCACAGGTGACCTTCATAGAGAAGGAAAAGAGAAGAGACCTTCGTAGAGAAGGGGAATGAGAAATTTGTTGAAATAATGTAACTACGAAGAGCATTGTTATTATTATTTTGTTATTGGATTAAATCCCCATTGTGGATTAATCATGTCATTACTATTATTGGATTAAATCCCCATTGTGGATTAATCATGTCATTATTATTATTATTGTTAT